>PVKM010002122.1:0-40535 GCA_004027735.1 Carollia perspicillata | reverse complement strand
TTGGGAACTGCCCTGCCTGGTTTCAGGAGCTGTAACCCCCCATAGCTAAGGCTGAGAAAGACACCTTAGGACCATAAACCACTAAGGAGACAAAACTTATCTTCCTGACAGGGGCACCACCTCTGCCCCCTTTTACTTTACCCTGCTTATCCCTGGACAGATGACTGGTTAGCCAATGACAGATAAAATTCCTCAAGGGAGAGATGACCTAAGACAGGCACAGTCCTGAAGGGGCCCTCAGGGAAGGACTTGGGGGACTATAGAAAAAAAGGGTGATGGACCCTCTCCCGTCAACTTTGACATAGCCCGAGTCCTCATTCTCTCTGCAAGAAGTCTCCTAATCTCTTGGCTGCCTTACTTCCCCTGCCTGATTTAAGCCTGAAACAATGACAGAGGGTGGTGCAGCCCTGGGCAGGAATGGGCAGTTTCCTGGGGTGATCAGGCCTAAGAGAGAATGCATAAAATACTGTGGAATCTGCTTTGCTAAGAATGCCCTCAATTTCCCGATAAGGGTCCAAGCATGAAATGAGTTTTTTTCCCAAAGCATTATGGCCCTTTAGCTAACTAACTCAGAATAAGCCTTTAGAGTTCTTTGAATGTTATCTATTGTTTGATAATTATTGCCTGACAATGATTGATGAGCTTTACATGTATTCCTATGCAAACTGAACCCAATAAAACCCAATTGATGAACAGGCTCCTGGCCCTTCTTTTTTGAGAGATCAACCAACTTTCCTCCCCAAGCAGATCATGTCTTGATAGACTTATTCTCATCCAAGGTGATGGGGGCAGGGCTCTGTGGGTGGAGCCCTCCCACAAGGAAGCATTTTATCTGCCCTTTGATTCTAAATGATACCTTTGATGAATAGAGTAATCTTGGAATACCCAATATACTTAACCGTGCCTATATATCTTGACTTCTTCCTAAAATAAGATATATTTTTGGAAAATTGGACAAAAAATTGGCTCAAATGAAGGCAACCTATATGCATTTGGTTTACATTTTAGCACATTTTAAATTGCCTTTCACATAAATAAGAATACACTCACAAAGAGGCCCCAACTCTTGCCCAACAGACCCAGAAACCCCTTGTGTTTCTAATATCTGCAATTCTTCCTGCAAGACAAAAAGACCAGACCATGAAGGACCCTCCCAGCAACTTTCCAAGAATCCCAGGGTGTGGAGCTCAGAGGCCCAATCCCTTCCCCAGGTTGGGGAAAAATAAAAATAAATAATTACCATACATATAGGAATTATATATATATAGAAATTATATACACACACACTTATATATATCCCAAGTAATGAGCATAAAGGCAGATATTAATTTTTATTCAAATTTAACCCTGGAAGACCAACATAAGCTCTGAGCTGCACACTTAGTTATTCTTCATCCATTTTAATTTAGAAGCTATCTGTCTCTTCTTTACTATCTGAAAATATCATTCCAATTTTTTTTTCTGTACAGTAAGTATGCATTTGGGAAATCTTGTTCCCCAAGCAAGCTCTCAAAGGGATCCACCTGCAAACTTCTGGTCCATCACTGTAAGGAAAAATATAATGTTATCTCTAGACCTAGCAGTCATTAGCTGAAGAATCGATTACTCCTGAGATATTTCATTCTCCTTCCCTAACTGCCCAAAGTGTAATTGCTGCTAAGCAGAAATGAAGCCCAGCTCCAGCTCTCTCCAGATGGTTCAGGATATTTTATCAGTGGAAAAAATTAAAAGCAGAGATAAGGAAAGCAAACAACTGTAAACAGCATGAACAATAAAAATAAGGACTTCTGGCCAAGATAAAGGTATATGTAGATACACTTGGCTTCCTCACACAACCAAAAGGACAACAACAAATTTAAAAGCAAAGACAACCAGAACTGCCAGAAAATCAAACTGGAAGTCCAACAACCAAGGAGTTAAAGAAGAAGAAACATTCATCCAGACTGGTAGGAGGGGTGGAGACAGGCAGCTGGGGCAGAGAGGACACATGGCAAGGTGACAGACAGGGTGGGCAAGGTGGTGGCTGGCAAACTGCATGGTCCCACATTCACATGCAGATAAGCCTGGAGGAACAACTGGGGAGCGAGACAGACCTTGCAACCCAGGGTTCCAGCACAGGAATCTAAAGCCTCAAAACCTATGGCTATAAACATCTGTAGGGATTGTGGTGGTGGGAGAAACTCCCTGCCTCACAGGAGAGTTTGTTGGAGAGACCCACAGGGTCCTAGAACATACACAAACCCACCCACCTGGGAATCAGCACCAGAAGGGCCTAATTTGCTTGTGGGAAGGAGGGAAAGTGACTGAAGAGCTGAGCAAGTGGAATTGTTCCTTCTCTGACCCCTCCTCCACATACATTGCCACAATGTAGCAATGTGGGTTGCCCCACCCTGGTGAATATCTAAGGTTCTGCCCCTTACAATGTAACAGGTGTGCCAAGACAAAGAAATATGGCCCAAATGAAAGAACAGATCAAAGCTCGAGAAACAGAACTAAGTGATGAAGGGATAGTCAACCTATCAGATGCAGAGTTCAAAAAACTGGTAATCAGGATGCTCACAGAAATAATTGAGTACAGACACAAATAAAGGAAGAAGTGAAGGCTATACAAAGTGAAATAGAGAAAATATACAGGGGACCAGCAGTGAAGGGAAGGAAACTGGAACTCAAATCAATGATTTGGCACTAAAGAAAGAAAGAAACATTCAACTGAAACAGAATGAAGTAACGAGAATTCAAAAAAGTGAGGAGAGGCTTAGGAACCTCCAGAAGAACTTTAAACATTCCAACATCCAAATCAAGCCCTGGCTGGTGTAGCTCAGTGGGTTGAGCGTGGGCCTGTGAACCAACATACAAATCATAGGGGTGCCAGAAGGAGAAAAGGAAGAGCAAGAAATAGAAAACTTATTTGAAAACATAATGAAGGTAAATTTCCCCAATCTGGAAAAAAAATAGGCTTCCAGGAAGTCCAGGAAGCCCAGAGAGTCTGAAAGAAATTGGACCCAAAGAGGAACACACCAGGACACATCATAATTACATTAGCCAAGAGAGATAAGAAGAGAATCTTAAAAGCAGCAAGAGAAAAGGAGACAGTTACCTACCAAGGAGTTCCCACAAGACTCAGCTGGTTTCTCAAAAGAAACCTTGCAGTCAAGAGAGGCTGGAAAGAATTATTCAAAGTCATGAAAGGCAAGGACCTACATTCAAGAGTGCTCTATCCAGCAAAGATATCACTTAGAATGGAAGGGCAGATAAAGTGCTTCCCAGATAAAGAGGTAAAGGTAAAGGAGTTCATCATCACCAAGCCCTTTGTATATGTAATGTTAAAGGGACTTATCTAAGAAAAAGAAGATAAAAAATATGAACAGTGAAAAGACAGCAAACTCACAACTATCGACAACTGAACCTGAAAAACGAGAACTAAGCAAACAACTAGAACAGGAACAGAATCACAGAAATGGAGGTCACAGGGAGCGTTATCAGCAGGGAGGAGGAGGGAGAGAAGAGGGGAAAGTGCAGGGAATAAGAAGCTTAATTGTTAGGTACAAAATAGATGGGGGCCAGGGGTGGTTAAGAATAGTATAGGAAATGGAAAAGCTGAAGAACTTTATGTATGACCCATGGACATGAACTAAGCAGGGCAATGCTGGTGGGAGAGGGGTGCAGGGTGGAGGGGGATAAAGGGAGTAAAAAAATGGGACAACTGTAATAGCATAATCAATATACTTAAAAATAAAAATAAAATAATAAAATAAAAATGCTTTTCAAAATAAACTTAATTTTTATGTAGTTAAAACAAAAGAATATGAGTAACTCATATGAAATGTGTGAGTTACCCTTACTAATCTGGGTAAAGAAAAAACATTCCAGAGTCCCATTTTTTTAAATAGTTTACTTATTTATCTTTAGAGGGGAAGGGAAGGAGAGAGGGAGAGAAATATAAATGTATGGTTGCCTCTTGTGCGTCCCCTGCTGGGAACTGGCCTGCAACCCAGGCATGTACCCTGACTGGGAATCGAACCGTGATCATTTGGTTCACAGGCCCGCACTCAATCCACTGAGCTACACCAGCCAGGGCCAGAGTCCCATTTTTATGCTTCAGTTTTTGCCAACTTACTAAGTAGCTTAAAATGAAGAAGAAATTTAACAGAATTTCAGATCTAGTACATTTTATTTAATATGGACATTATGTGGAAAGTTTAAAGGGGAGGGACTATAAGGAACTCATGCCTCCCCACTTTTATTTCAAAAACAAAAACCCTTCCTAATGATTCTAGAGAGGATAACACGCTGTGTAGCAGAAAAAATATTCAGTTGAGAAATGGAAGATTGAGGATCTCATCCTGATTTTTAGCCAAGTCATTTAAATTCCCCCCCCCCAAAAAAAAACAGTTTTCTCAACTATCAAGTGACAAGTTTATCTCTAAGAGCACTTCTGACTCTAACATTCTTGAGTCTTAGGCAACTGTGTATTGGTCTCAAACTCTATTATCTCCTGCCAAGTTTCCCCTTAGAAACGTAATCAAGTGCCCAGTTAACCAGGCTCAGCTCTGCACCAGACAGTGCAAAGCATAGCACTCTACCTACAGGCAGCTCATGAAGCCCCAGGGAAATTATTGATGTGTTTAAATGACATACATATGTATGTCATTTGTGTAAGTTAAGTTTTAAGAAAATTGCAGAATAAACATGCAAAAATAACAAGAAAAATTCTAAAAACCAGAACTAGCCCTCCAAAGATTTAATTGTGTTACACAGCTACAATAATTAACAGTACAGTACACTGGCATATGGACAGATAGGGAGATTGACACAGAAGAGAGAGTCCAGAAACAAATCTGTATATAAATGAGCGTTTAGTTGGGAACAAGGGCGCCATTGTGTATCAGTGGGGGAACAAGATGGATGTCTCTGTCAACAAGGAGGTATTGAGGAAAAAATAATTCAGATCTCTAACTTTCCCTTTACACCAAAACAAACTCCAGACATCCAACAGATTTCAACATTAAAAAAAAAAAGAAACCTTTATAAGAGGATTAGGGGAACTCTTGGGAAACTGTTTTATTATCCCAAAATGGGAAAGACCTTTGAAATAAAGACTCAAAATCCAGAAATCATTTAAAAAGAGGAGAATGGATTTGACTACATTAAATTCTTTTCAGATGTGCATATTTAAAAAACCCCTAAAGCTAAAGGTTTATATATACATATATATTTCTTTTTTTTTCTTTTTTTTTGTTTTTTTATTGTTGTTCAAGTATAGCTGTCTCCACCACCCCCCCCAACCCCAGCCATCCCCACTCCACACTCTTAATCCTACCCTTCCGAGAAAGCACATCACATCTGCAGACAGGTTCCATAGGGCACAGGGCAGGCCATGGCAGGTTAGCCATCAGGACAGCCCCCAGACCCAGCCTCTGTCACACCATGGGCATGTCTCCATTTGTAAATGAGAAGTCTTCATCCTTGCAGTATATATTTGCTGTCCAAATTGTGCAAATTTGCGGGCTCATCCCAGTAAGATCTGTGCCAACCAAATGCCAGTTATGCAGTTAGGCAGTTTTTGATAATTCCAAGATATTAGAGCTGGAATAATGAAGAATAATTACTACCATTTATTTAGCACCTATTCTCTGTCAGGTATTTATATCCATATTCAATCAAATATTTATGGAGTACACACATTGGTGTCACAAGGGTGGGGATAGTCCCTAACACCACCCCTAAGTCTGCAGCGCTCAGAGATCAGGAGGGTAATATGGACCAGTAAACAGGCAACTATAACATAGAGTGATGAGTGCTGAGACAGGGACACTGAGGGACCCTAACCACACCTGGGGCTCAGTGAACACTTCCAAGAGGAGGCTCCATGCTGAGGGCTGATGGAAGAAGAGCACAAGGAGGGCTTTAAGCTGCCCTCAACAGAGCAAGACTTCAATGAGAGGGAGGACAAGTCTAAGGAGTCAGGGCTTTCATTGGGCAGAAGCAGCAAGTTCAGGGTGGGAAGGGGAGAAATGAAGGTGGAGAGGGCATGAAGGTCTGGAATGTCTCGGCTCCATCTCAAGAGCAATGGGAAGCTACTAAAACAATGCAAAAAAATATTCAAAGTTGATTCCAGTTTGATCCCCTGTCAGGGCAAATGCCTGGGTTGCGGGTTTGATCATTGCAAGATCACTCTGGCTGCAATGTAAACAATAAAGGGGGCGGGGAAAGAGTAGTCCTGAGGTTGGAGAGAAGGGAGAATCTCTAAGACTGGTAGAGACGGGGTTAGGAATGGGGTTTGTGTGGAAGAGGGGAGAATGGAGAATAAGGCCCCAGCCTCTGACTTGAGCAATTATGTGGATGTTAGGACAGAAAATAACCAGATAGGCAAGCAGTTAATCTTCACCATAACATTATGAAGTAAACATTGTTATTCCCATTTTACCCATGGAAAAAACAAGGCTCAGAGAGTTTAAGCTAAAAGTACAAGATCACACAGCAGATAAATAGAGTTAACATTTGTTCTGTTTCACCATGCTGAGAATATCAGTCCAGACTCCCTGGCTCAACTTCTTTCTCTGACTGGGAGCTACTGGAGGCTCTGGGAGGGCATATCACTCATTCAAGTTTGCACTACTAGAAAGCAGCCCTTCCCTGGAGCCTGAGTTTCCTAACTCCCAGAAGTACCAGAGCATCCCTCAGATACCATTTATCACTGGTGCTTTCCTCTGTAACAGAAGGGATGGGGCAGCTGTAAACAGTCTAGAGGGTCAAGGGCATTCCTGGAAGGGGTCATGGTTACAGGTGCAGTTTGAGGAGTGTCAGGATTCCCCAACCACATCTTCTCTCTAGGGTCACTAACATTCAAATATTCAAGCATTTACTGAGATATACTGAAGTATATCTCTAAAAAACTGCCTGATGCTGATTCCCATCTCCTGACAGCAGATACCACGGGACACAGTCAAGCCTAGGTTTCCCCTGGGAACTGCTTCTTTGTCCCCCCATGCTAATAGCTAACAGCTCTGAACCATAGTCTCTTCTGGGCTGTGAGGCAAATGATGTGCATCCTTTCACTTACCTTGACCATGAGGAAGGGCACAATTTAAGAAATACAAGCTTTGGGATTGGATAGACTAAGCTCAATTCCTGACTTTGCCATCCCTGACCTAGTGACTTTATTAGGTAAATTCTTAAAATTAGGCAAGTTCCTAAAATGGAGTAATATTTTACATGTTTTTTTAATGTCTCACAGCGCTTCTCATATAGCAAGTATTAATAAATGGTGCTTATTACAGTTATTAATCTATACTATGCTTTTATATATTTAAATATGCCAAATATTTATATTCTATCATTTTATATTATTACATGTATTGTGACTTGTATTAATTATAATAGAATTGAAAGCATGAAAGGAAACATCCAGTCACAGAGGGCCGGAAGGGAAGAGATGTGGCCCCTGCCTTTTCCCTGGCCTTGGTGTAGTAGACGGTGAGTCTGAGGATTAGTGTTGGGAAGGTCTAGTTGCTCCCCAGGCAATGACCTTCCAGGACATCTCCAGCATCTGTCCCTCCCTCCCAGGCCTCACAACGCAGTGTTATTCCCGACTCCAACCCTCAGCCAGTCACTCTATGGGAGGATGCCTACCTTGCCTCTCTCCTTGGTGAGACCGAATTCTGGAACTACTGAAAGTCAGTTCCGGTCCTTCAGATGGAGAGGTTAAGCAGTGGGCTACACAGACAAGCTCAGTGGGCAGTCCCATGACCTCAAGTTTCTACACTCTGTAGGCTTCTGTTTACCATCTAAAAAAGGAGCCCATAATTACCTCAGAGAATGGTGCTAAGTACTAAATACAAACAAGCAAGCAAAATATAACCAAAGACATTGAAATAGAAAACAGGATGACAGTAACCAGAGGGGTTAGGGGAGGGAATTTCAGGGGGAAAGGGGAAGGGATTTTAGGAACAAGTATAAAGGACACATGGACAAAAACTAAGGAGGGTGGAAATGGGAGGAAGGTGGGGAGCACTGGGGGGGGTGGACTGGGATGGGAGTAAAAGACAGAAAACTGTACTTGAATAACAATTAAAATAAAATAAAATAAAAAACCTCTTAACAGTGTCCTCTGCACCTATTGTGTATTCAGCAAATGTTAACTAGTCTTATTAGCTTATCTAATCTCCTTTAACAGGTTTGTATTTCAGAAGAACAGAAGGCAGTGAGGTTTTATTATGCATTTCAAAAATGGAAATAACCTCTTAATGCTGATATTCTTTTTCTACCAAATAAAGCACAGGAACTTTCACTCCACATTAACTCCACATTAGCTGGAACTTTCCACTTCTCCTAAAGCCTAACTAATTAGCTCCCCCTCGTCAGTAGCCTGCAGCAGTGTAGGACACCTGGCAAAAGATCTGCTAGGTCATACAGCCCTAGTGCACAATGAGGAGCAAACAAATCAATGTGTAGATTTAACACAGTGAGACAGAGCAATGAAATGATTTAGCCAAGACCAAGGACCCCTTCTGTAATAAGGCCAGGACTAAAATGCATGATCTAATATTTAGTTTAATATTTAGCCCTGTCTCTAACTGGCACATCAATTCTTGGCTCTAAAACCCACAGTCGGAAGAAAATGGAAATTGGACAATGCATTTCCTTTAGCATCAATTGTTTTGTTATCTCTAAGCACTATTTAGTTCTTTCCATAGATCCTGGAGAACATTGACTTTTTGATCTGAAGTAGATCTTAATTCCCTCTGTCCTTTTTCTAAAACAAATGCAAGAAACCACTTCCTTGCTCTAGTGTTTCTCTCACAATCTGAAATAAGCCCTTGAAAACCACTTTGGTGAACATGCACTGTCATTTATCTGTATTTTGTTCAGTGGTTTGAGATCTCCTTATGAAGACAGCTTTTGCAATATTCATTTTTCACTTCTCGGAGCTCCAATTTATTTCCTCCTCTGCTCCTGATAATTTTCATAGCTGTCTCAGGCCTCCTTCTTCACAGTTCTTTTGTATTTTGTAAGCATCCCATGTGTGTCCAAAGTTGTTCTTTATTTCCTGTCACCACCAGATGGTTTTCTACCGTTCCTTTATACCGTTGTTATAATTGCTAGTTTTATTTCTATAGTCAGTCTTTCTAACTCTTTTTATTTTAAGACAGATGTGGTTTCGCTCTGTCACCCTGAAATGATGAATGGATCAGGATGAGATGATATTTCCCTAACAAGACAACTTGCTCTTTTTCTGAGATTAGTTTGGAAATCCATGAACCATGTCCATGAAACAATATGAATGAAATTGAATTAAGCAGTTCCACTTGTTTGGGCAATTTTTCCCCCTTCTTCATGTTTATTCTCATCTTCAAAAAGCTAAAAATGAGATATTTACTTGTTACTGAAACTAAATTATTTTCCTGATTATACCAAATTCTTTTTCATTTAATTATTTTGTTTTGACTACTCAGGATCTTTCTCAAAATAAACAGTAGTCAGGTCCAAGCCTTGTAGCTGCAACTGTGTAACATGGTGGACTGGTAGCTTCCCTTCCCCTCTGCCACCTGGGCACTCTACCAGGCAGGATGCTGTGAGAACTGGGCCATGGCCAGTATCCATGGAGCTTTAATGGAGGCCAACAACGTCTCTGAAAGACCATCCTTAGAAAAGTGGTTTTGTCAAGAGTGGTCCGTACTTTTTTAAGATAAGGAAAAACAAAAGAACTAGCAAATTTTGTGTGAGGCAAAGGCATATAAATTGTTTGGCATATCTTGAGATTGAGAGCTTGTGGGAGAGCCCAGTATGGGGAATTAGACATAGATGTGAGGCTCAGGGTAGAAAATGTGGTTGGGATGTATAGAATACCAATTAGTTATGACACAGAGAACCACTAAAACTGAAAAAGGAGAGATGCTCAGAGAGAGAGAGAACCTATGAAAGCCATCTGAGTACCAACAGTATTTCTTTGAGGAATGAGTATTCCAATGGAAATCAAGAAAGAACAATATGAAAAATAGAGGTAAAATCAGAAGAATGTGATATCACAGAGAAAAACAGAAGAAAGTGAATCAAGAGAGCACTGCTAAGAATGGCAAATAATATAGAAAGGTAAAGTAAGATAAGGACTAAAAAGTATCCATTGGATTTTTATTGAGATATAATTCACATACCATAAGCTTCACCCTTTGAAAGTTTACAATTTAGTGATTTTTTGCTATATTCACAAGCTGTGCAACAACCACCATAATCTAATTCCTGAATATTTTCTTTACCCCCCAAAGGAAATGCATGCCTGTTAGCAGTCAGTTCCCATTCCCACCTCTCCTCAGCCCCTAGCAACCACTTTCTATGCCAGTGGCTTTGCGTATTCTGGCTGTTTTCATATAAATGGAATTGTACAATACAGGCCCTTTGTGGCTGGCTTCATCAATTTGGCATATTTTTGAGATCCATCCATGTTGCAGTATATATAAGTACTTCATTTCTTTTTGTGGCTAAATAATATTCCATTGTACACCAACTGATTTTTAAAACAAGGTGGTTCCCTTGCTCTCAAAAAGATGTGGAAACCCTCCAGGGAGGTAGAATAAAGAGAAGTAAGGAAGTTTCCTCCTCCTTCACGGATTCTACTTCAACTACGTGGCATGGGAAGCTCTGCTCTCCACTGCCTGTCAAAGTAGGGTCCACAAAGCCATGTTTTTCACCAGTCACATAAGAAGTAACAAAGATAGCCCTGACTGGTGCAGCTCAGTGGATTGAGCATCAGCCTGCAAAACAGAGAGTTGCCTGTTCAGTTCCTTGTCAGGGTACATGCCTGGGTTGTGGGCCAGGTCCCCAGTAGGGGGCACTTGAGAGGCAACCACACATTGATGTTTCTTTCCCTTTTTCTCCCTCCCTTAACCTCTCTGAAAATAAATAAATGAAACCTTTTTTTAAAAAGTGACAAAGATAGAAAGCCAAAAAAGAATTCAAAGACTTCTGAGGGCATATGTAATATGTACACTTACATTGTCTATGTTTTTATATATTGTACATTATCCTGTCTACAGATTCTTAGGTTGCTTCTAATTTGGGGTTATTGTGAATAAAACTGCTATTAAAACTCAGATACCAGTCCTTTCATGAACATGTTTTCATTTCCCTAAAGTAAATTGCTGGGTCAAAGACAGTGGTATATTTAATTTTGTAAGAAATTGGCACAAGGTTTTCCAAAGTAGTTGCATGATGGTATCCTCCCACAGCAACGTATGATGGTTCTAGTTGTTCCACCTCTTTATTAACACTTGGTATTGCCAAGTTTTTAACTTTAGTGAAGTGGTATCTTGTGATTTTATTTTGCATTTCCCTGATAACTAGGTAAGTTGAGTATCTTTTGTATGCTTATTGGACATTTTTATGTATCCATTCAAATCTTTCAACCATTTTTAAAAGAATTATTTATCTACTTAATATTGAGTTCTGGGTACAAAATATTTGTCAGATATATGTATATTATAAATATTTTCTCCCAGTCTGTGGCTTGCCTTTTCATTGTCTTCATGGTATCCTTTGAAGGGCAGAAATTTTTAATTTTGGTAGGTTCAAATTTGAATTGTTTTTCTTTTATTGCTAGTGTTTTGTGTCTAAGAAATATTTGTCTACCCCAAGGCCATGAAGAGTTTCTCCTTTTTTTTTTCTGTTTTGTTAGCTTCTACATTCAAGGTGACAATATGTGTTAAGTTAATTTTTACATATAGTGTGAGGTATGGGTTTCTCTACATTTTTTATCCAGATAAACCAGTGCCCATTGTTGAAAAGATTATCTTTTTTGCTTACTTAGGCACCATTATTGAAAACCAGATGACCATATATATAAATCTATTTCTGGACTCTATTCTATATGTACATCCCATACCTCATTTTCTTAGGTAAGACAGGCACTTGAGGTCCTTCAGCTTTATTTCTCTTTTTAAAAATTATTTCACATATCCACATAGACTTTAAAATCAGAATGTGGTTTCTACTTACTCTACCCTTTTAAGCAAAGCCTGCTGGAATTTTTAAATTAAGACTGTGTTGAACATATGAATCAATTTAGGAAGATTTGGTGTCTTATCAATATTGAGTTTCCAAAATATGAACATAATATATCTCTCCATCTATGTAGGCCTATTTAAATTACTCCAGGCATTGTGTTATAATTTCAGCATAGAGGTCTTGCATATGTAATGTACATCTACTTTTGAAAATGTTTACTTGTATTATAAAAGATGAAAATATTTGCAGTTTGTGAAACAATGACCCAAACTTTTAAAGTGCTTTAAGTATAGATAATTTAGTAGGCAAAATCTTTGCAGGAACACACAATTCACAAAGTGTTAAAATTAATAAAATATGTTAGGTAAAGATAAGGAGCTAAAATGTATGTGTGTGCTAAATGTAGATAAAAAGGATGGAAGGAGAAAAAATACTTAATAATCATTTGACACCTGGATACTAAATATTCGTGATCCATTAAATATACTGGAAGTACTAAATATTCATGATGTATTAAATATGTATGAGGAATACACTGTCCTTTCTTGAGGTTAGTCTAGTAGAACAGCTTCATGTCTACCATACTCTTGAGTTTCATCTATTCTTTATTTAAATGGAGTGTTTGATCCATTTACATGATTGTAATTATTGATACAGTTGGGTCTTAATCTACCATATTTTTATTTATTTTCTTTTATTTCATTTGACTTTGTCATACCTGTTTCTCTTTTGCTGCTTTCATTTGGGTTAATTAAATAATTTTTATTTTTTTAATTTTATTTCTCAGTTACAATTGACATTCAATATTATTCTATGTTACTTTCAGGTGTACATCATAGTGGCCAGACAATTATACAATTTACAGCGTGATCCCCCTAAAAGTTTAAGTACCCATCTGACACCATACATGGTTATTACATTATTATTAACTATATTCCCTATGCTGAACTTTATATCCTGTGACTCTTTTGTAACTACCAATGTGTGTTTCTTAATCTCCTCATCTTTTTCACCCATATCCCAAACCCCTTCCCCTCTGGCAACCATCAGCCTGTTTTCTGTATCTATGAGTCTGATTCTGTTTTGTTTGTTTGCTTGATTCTTTAGATTCCATATGAAAGAAATCACATGGCATTTGTCTTTCTCTGTCTGACTTATTTCACTTAACATAATACCATTTAGATCCACCCACATTGTTGCAAATGGTAAGATTTCATTCTTTTTATGGCCCAGTAATCTTTCTGTTTTTTTAAAAGATTTTATTTATTTACTTTTAGAGAGAATGGAAGGGAAAGAGAGAGAGAGGGAGAGAAACATCAATGTGTGGTTGCATCTCTACCACCCCCCTATTGGGGACCTGGCCCAAAACCCAGGCGTGTGCCCTGACTGAGAATTGAGCTAGCAATCCTTGGTTTTGTAGACCCACACTCAGTCGACTGAGGTACACCAGCCAGGGCCCAAGAAATCTTTCATTGCATATATGTATCACCTCTTCTTTATCCACTTGCCTATAGATGAGCACTTGGATTGCTTCTATATCTTAGCTATTGTAAATAATGCTGCAGTGAACATAGGGATGCATACATTCTTTTGAATCAATGTTTTGAGTTTCTTTGGATCTATACCCAGAAGTGAAATCATTGGGTCATAAGGCAGTTCTATTTTTATTTTTTTCGTGGACTTCATACTGTTTTCCATAGTGGCTGTACCAATCTGCATTCCCACAAATAGTGCATGAGGATTCCCTTTTCTCCACGTTCTCTCCAACATTTGTTTGATGGATTGATTAATAAGAGCCATTCTCATAGTTGTGAGGTGATATCTCATTGTGGTTTTAATGTGCATTTCTCTGATGATTAATGATGTTGAGCATCTTTTCATATGTCTATTGGCCATCCATATGTCCTCTTTAGAGAAGTGTCTGTTCAGGTCCTCTGCTCATTTTTAATTGAATTGTTTGGGGTTTCTTGGTGTTGACTTGTGCAAGGTCTTTATAAATTTTTGATATTAACCCCTTATCAGATGTATCATTGGTAAATATCCTCTTTTATTCAGTAGGTTGTCTTTTAGTTTTGCTGATGGTTTCCTTTTCTGTGAAAAACTTTTTCCTTTTCTGTGAAAAAGTTTGATGTAGTCTCATTGGTTTGTTTTTTCTCTTGTTTCCCTTGCCTGAGGAGATATACCAGAAAAAATATATATTGCTAAGAGAAATGTCAATGGTTTACTGCCTATGTTTTCTTCTGGGAGTTTTATGGTTTCAAGTCCTACATTTAATTCTTTAATTCATTTTGAGCTTATTCTTGTATATAGTGTAAGGAAGTGGTTTAGTTGTTGTTTTTTTTTTTTTGCATGTATCTGTCCAATTTTCCCAACACCATTTATTAAGGAGTCTGTCTCCACCACATTGTATGTACTTGCCTGCTTCAATGTATATTAATCAACCATATAGTTATGGGTTTATTTCTGGGCTCCCAATTCTGTTTTTATGGCATATAATGCTGTTTTTATTATTATAGCTTTGCAGTAGAGTTTGATATCAGGTAACATGATATCTTCAATTTTGTTCTTTTTCAAGATAGCTGTGGCTATTCAAGGTCTTTTTTTATTCCATATAAATTTTAGGATTATTTGTCTTGGTTCTGTGAAAAACTGCATTGGTATTTGAATATGGATTGCATTGAATTTATAGATTAGCTTAGGTAGTATGGACATTTTAATAATGTCAATTTTTTCTATGAGTGATGCAGACTCCATCCAGTGGGGCCCATATGTTGTGAATGTGATGAACAAATTCACATGGACTGCAGAAGTCCTGTGGAGAAAAAGGGATGGCATGGCCACTCTCTGAGTGAGAGAGCTCCCCGACCCTTGCCTAGATAAGTTTGTATTGCTTTTCTGAGAGCATTACCCCAAGGAAGGTCTTCATTTATCATTGTCATGCAGTAAGGATCAAATAATAGATAACATTCAAAGAACTCTGAAGGCTTATTCTGAGTCAGGGTTAGTTAGCTAAAGGGCCATAACACTTTGGGAAAAAAACTCATTTCATGCTTGGACCCTTATCAAGAAATTGAGGGCATTCTTACCAAAGCAGATTCCACAGTATTTTATGCATTCTCTCTTAGGCCTGATCACCCCTGGGAACTGCCCATTACTGCCCAGAGCTGCACTGCCCTCTGTCATTGTTTCAGGCTTAAGTCAGACAGAGAAAGTAAGGCAGCCAAGAGATTAGGAGACTTCTTGCAGAGAGAATGAGGACTCGGGCTATGTCAAAATTGATGGGAGAGGGTCCGTCACCCCCTTTTTCTATAGTCCCCCAAGTCCTTCCCTGAGGGCCCCTTCAGGACTGTGCCTTTCTTAGGTTATCCCTCCCTTGAGGAATCTTATCTGTCATTGGCTAACCAGTCATCTATCCTGGGCCAACCACAGTGAAGTAAAAGGGGGCAGAGGTGGTGCCCCTGCCAGGAAGATAAGTTTTGTCTCCTTAATGGTTTATGGTCCTAAGGTATCTTTCTCAGCCTTAGCCATGGGGTTACAGCTGCTGAAACCAGGCAGGGTGGTTCCCAACACATGAGGACAGTATGCTTCTGTTTATTTGTGTTTTCCTCAATGTTTTCCTTTATTGTCTTATAATTTTCCAAGTGAAGATCTTTTACCTCCTTGGTTAAATTTATTCCTAGGTATTTTTTGATGCAATTGTAAATGGGATTGTTTTACAGCTTCTCTAATAGTTCATTATTGGTGTATAAAAATGGAACTGATTTCTAAATATTTATTTTGTATCCTGCTATTTTACTGACTCCATTTGTCAGGTCTAGTAGTTTTTTGGTAGAATCTTTTGGGGGTTGTCTATGTATACTATCCTGTCATCTGCAAATAATGACAGTTTTGCTAGTATTCGAATGTCCTTTATTTCTTCTCCTTGTCTGACTGCTGTGGCTAGAACTTCCTAAGTAATTTTTAAATTCCATTTTATTTCTTGTATTTGTTGTTTAGCTATACTTCTAATATTTTTTTTAAAAAATACATACATCCTTAATTAATCAGAGACCACAGGCAGGCTTCAACTTCTAGGCACAATGGAGTAACATGGACTGGATTTATCATCCCACCTGAAACAACTAGAAAGCAAACAAAATATATGAAACAGAAGTTTAGATGCTGGACTAAGTGCTGCTTATTGTTCAATGCCTGAAAAGACTTGCATCATATGTTGTGTCCAGTTTTAAAGAGGTTTACAGTGAGAGAGCAAGTATCTTGATTATTAAATTTTGTCATTAATAACAGAATATTTTCATCTATTTTTATTGTTTAATATTTTAAAGCATTTTTTAATTTTTGTTTTAATTGCTGTTCAAGTACAGTTTTCTTCCTTTTATCCCCAGCCCATCTCACCCCCCAACCCTCCTGACCTCCCTCCCATTTCCACCCCCCTTTGTTATTGTCTATGTGTCCTTCATACTAGTTCTTGCAAACTGTTCCCCCTTTTCCCCTGAAATTCCCTCCCCTCTCCCTTCTGGTCACTGTCAGCCTGTTCTCAATCTCAGTGTCTGTAGTTATATTTTGCGTGTTTGTTTGTTTTGTTGATTAGGTTCCTATTAAAGGTGAGATCCTATGGTATTTGTCTTTTACCACCTGGCTTATTTCACTTAACATAATGCTTTCCAGTTCCATCCATGCTGTTGCAAAGGGTAGGAGCTCCTTCCTTCTTTCTGCTGCATAGAATTCTATTGTGTAATTGTACCACAGTTTTTTGATCCATCCATTTACTGATGGGCACCTAGGTTGCTTCCAACACTTGGCTATTGTAAATTGTGCTGCTGTGAACATTGGGGTGCATAAGTTCTTTTGGATTCGTGTTTCAGGGTTTGTAGAATATAATTCTAGCAATGGAATTGCTGGGTTGAAAGGCATATCCATTTTTAGTTTTCTGAGAAAAATCCATACTGTTCTCCACAGTGGTTGTACAAGTCTGCAATCCCACCAACAGGGCAGTGGGGTCCCCTTTTCTTCACATCCTCTCCAATACTTGTTGTTTATGGCTTTGTTTATGATGGCCATTCTCAGTGGTGTGAAGTGGTATCTCTGGTTTTAATTTACATCTCTCTGACAGTTAGCAATACTGAGCATCTTTTCATGTGTCTCTGGACCCTCTGTATGTCCTCCTTGGGGAAGTGTCTATTCAAATCCTTTGCCCATTTTTTAATTGGATTGCTTGTGTTCTTAGAGTGGAGTCATGTGAGTTCTTTATATATTTTGGAGATTAAACCTTTGTCTGAGGTATCATTGGCAAATATGTTTTCCCATATGGTTGGTTCTCTTTTTATTTTAATGCTGTTTTCTTTGGCCATGCAGAAGCTTTTTATTTTGATGAGATCCCATTTGTTTATTCTTTCCTTTATGTCCCTTGCTCTAGGAGATATATCAATAAAAATGTTGCTGCATGAAATATCTGAGATTTTCCTGCCTATGTTCTCCTCTAGGACTTTTATGGTGTTATGGTTTCTATTTAAGTCTTTTATCCACCTTGAATTTATTTTTGTGTATGGTGGAAGTTGGTGCTCCAGTTTCATCTTTTTGCATGTAGCTGTCCAGATCTCACAACACCATTTGTTGAAGAAGCTATTTTTACTCCATTTTATGTTGCTGCCCCCTTTGTCAAATATTAATTGACTGTAGAGACCTGGGTTTGTTTCTGGGCTCTCTGTTCTGTTCTATTGGTCTATCTGTCTGTTTTTATGCCAGCACCAGGCTGTTTTGATTACAGTGGCCTTGTAATACAGTTTGGTATCAGGTATTGTGATCCCTCCTACTTTGTTCTTCTTTCTCAAAATTGCAGCAGTTATTGCAGTCAGGGTCGTTTATGGTTCCATATAAATTTTTCAAGTGTTTGTTATATTTCTGTGAAATATGTCATTGGTACTTTAATAGGTATTATGTTGAATATATAAATTGCTTTGGGTAGTATGGGCATTTTGATGATGTTAATTCTTCCAATCCATGAACACAGTATATGTTTCCATTTATTTGTGTCTTCCTTGATTTCTTTCTTCAGTGTTGGGCAGTTTTCTGAGTACAGGTCTTTTACCTCCTTGGTTAGGTTTATTCCTAGGTATTTTATTTTTCTTATTGCTAAATCAAGTGAGATTTTGTTCCTGATTTCTGTTTCTGACATTTCATTATTGGTATACAAAAATGCCTTTGATTTCTGGATATTGACTTTGTATCCTGCTGTTTTTCCAAATTCATTTATTAGGTCAAGCAGTTTTTTTGGCAGAGTCTGTAGGATTTTCTATGTACACTATCATGTCACCTGCAAACAATGACAGGTTTTTTTTCTCCTTTCCAATTTGGATGCCTTTTATTTCCTTTTCTTGTCTGATTGCTGTGGCTAGGACTTCCAATACTATATTGAATAGAAGTGGTGAAAGTGGACAACCTTGTCTTGTTCCTGAACTTAGTGGAAAAGCTTTTAGTTTTTGCCCATTGAGTATGATGTTGGCTGTAGGCATCTCATATTTTTTATTGATTATGCTATTATACTTTTCTCAATTTCCCCCCTTATCCCCTCTCCACCTTACACTCCCAACCCTCCAGCATCCCCCCTTAGTTCATGTCCATGGGTTGTACATACAAGTTCTTTGAGTTCTCTGTTTCCTATACCATTTTTGACCTCTCCCTATCTATTTTATGCCTACTAATTATGCTTCTTCTTCCCTGTACCTTTTCTCCCCTATTCCCCCTTTCTCCCACCCCACTGAAATTCCTCCATATGATGTCCATTTCTCTGATTCTGTTCCTATTCTAGTTGTTTGCTTAGTTTTTATTTTCATTTTTTTCTTTTCTTTTAGATTTATTTGCTGATAGTTGTGAGTTTGTTGGCATTTTACTGTTCATATTTTTTATCTTATTTTTCTTAGGTAAGCCCCTTTAACATTTCACGTAATGATGGCTTGGTGATGATGAACTCCTTTACTTTTACCTCTTTATCTGGGAAGCATTTTATCTACCCTTCCATTCTAAGTGATAGCTTTGCTGGATAGATTAATCTTGGATGTAGGTCCTTGCCTTTCATAACTTTGAATACTTCTTTCCAACCCCTTCTTGACTGCTAGATTTCTTTTGAGAAATCACCTGCTGGTCTAATGAGAACTCCTTTGTAGATAACTGTCTCCTTTTCTCTAGTTGTTTTTAAGATTGTCTCCTTATCTTTAATCTTGGGTAACTTAATGATGATGTGCCTTGGTGTGTTCCTCTTTGGGCCCAACTTCTTTGGGACTCTCTAGGCTTCGGGGACTTCCTGGAAGTCTATTTCCTTCATCAGGTTGGAGAAGTTTTCCTTCATTATCTGTTCAAATAAATTTTCAATTTTTCACTGTTGTTCTTATCCTTCTGGTATCCCTATAATTAGGATATTGGAACATTTCTGGCTGTCCCAGAGGTGTTCATAAGTCTCCCTTCACTTTTTTGAATTCTTATTTCTTCATTCTGTTCCAGTTAGATGTTCATTTTCCCCTTTTGTTCCGAATCATTGCTTTGAGTCCTGGTTTTTTTTTCTGTCACTCTTGGTTCCCTGAATATTTTGCTTTATTTCACTTTGGGTATCTTTCATTTGTGCTTTCATTTTTTGACCAAGCTCAATCAGTCCTGTGAGCATTTTGATTACCAGGGCTTTAAATTCTCCATCAGATAAGTTTGCTATCTTCTTATCACTTAGCTCTCGTTCTGAAGTTTTTCTCTGTTCTTTCATTTGGGCCCTATTTCTTTGTCTGGTGCACCTGTTAACTTGTAAGGGAGTGGGGCCTTACTTATTCACCAGGGCAGGAAAACCCTCTTCCCTGTGCTGCGGAATTCTTTTTTGCCTGTGAGATAGGAGCCAGAGAGGGAACAATACAGCTGCCTGCTCTGCTCTAGCCCACTTTTCAACACACTCTCGTATGAGACTGGGAGTGTCTCCCACCGGAGCAACTGCCACAGTCCACAGTTAGCTCTGAGTCTCAGTTTTGCCTTCCGTCAGCCCTGCCTGAGCAGTCTGCCACCTTGCCTACCAGTCTGGTTGTTCTGTTTGACTGTTTCTTTAATTCTGTGGTTGTCAGAGTTATATGCAATTTGATTTTCTGGCACTTCCGGTTGTTTATTGATTTTAGATTGTCTGTTATCCTCCTTTTGTGTGAGGAAATGAAGTGTTTCTGCCTATGTCTCCATCTTGGCCGGAACTCATTGTTTAAAATTTATTGATTGAACTGAACGATTTGACTGGAGTCATTGGATCTGAGTCTTATATAAGGAATAGAAACTCTTCAGGACTATTCAGAGTGTGAAGAGCCTTTGCACCCAAGGAACACTTCCTATACTCCAGTCATGTTTACTGAAATATCTCCATCTAATTTCTCACAACTACTCCCTGAGGACTGCATTGTTGTCTATATCCATTAAATGAGGAAGTGGGACTCAGGGAAGTTAGGTGTTTGGTCTAATGTTATTCAACCAATGAGAAGTAAAGATTGGTGGTCAGACCCCAGGGCCAGCTTCACCTCTCAACAAGCCTTTGAGGCAGGTTTCAAAGGTTTAGATTAACAACCTGGACAAACTACCAAGGCAATAAGTGTTTGACCCAAGTCATTTTGTCTTCACATATGGATGATGTCAAATAGAATTATTATCAAATGAAGCCCACTTCCATTCTATAGTCTCTAGTCAAGAGAATCATTTTGTTTATTCAGTTTATAAAAACATGTCCACACCTGTGACTGGAGTGAGATCTCAGAATCTCTTTGCAACTATTGCCACTGATACATGATTAAAGCAAAATGTGTTCCAGGAGTTTTGCTAAACCACATTGTTAATGTAGGTGGGTGCATTAGTGATAAATTGGATGGCGTTTCAGTATATTTCTTTGATTATTTATTATCATTCTTATGGTTTCATAATAAAGAATGTAGTCTAGACAGCAGCTGAAAAACACAACCACCACCCCCACACACCCCAGAATTTAGGGCTTGATTGAAAAAGCAGTCAAAGCTCATGAGCATTCGTCATTTACTTATCACTGTGATACATTCTAGGGAGGCAGAGATTATACTGCTAACTCCATATCCATTTTTCCACAGACTTCTTACTAAGCACACCAACTAAAGAAATATTACAGTATTGTGGAAGGTCACATGTATCTGTTAATAGCATCAGGCTAAAGATTGTCTGATAGGGATAAAAGATAAATAAATAGAGATGAGAGGTTTGCGAATTGTCTTTCTTCTGGAATGTGAGTACAACCATCCATTGGTGATGAGCTTCATTTCCTTGCTGCTGGGTTGCTCCAAATAAAGAATGTGTCCTGTATGTCACTTGGCACTAAGTTTAAAGCAGACAGTAAACCTTGATTAACAAGAAACATAAACACATCTGAATTTCTTATAGCTTATGGCGTGGGAGGGGGAGAACACAGATCATAAGAAAACCAGATTATTTTAAGATTTGTTAAAAAAAAAAAAAAGTACTGTGCCAGTCATGCCCTGAGTTTAATGTAGACTTGACAGCATTTCCCATAGATTTTCCAGAAGAAACCTGTGCAGGGTTCTGGATGTCATGATAGTCGGAGACACTATTTCACTTAGTAAGTTACTAAAATGGAGAGGCCAGAACATATATTTTGAAAAAATTTTACAGCGATAAAAAGGGTGTGCAGGATAACCCAGTAACGAATGCAATAATTTTATCAAAAATGTCTCAGTTCTTCCACCTTCTGCACACTATTTTCTGAAGCTAAAGAAAGTAAAAATGTCTACATGGACAAAAGATTAACAATCCTATGTGGGTGATGGTCCTTATGTCATTGAGGAGAGGCTTTTGCTGAAGAAGTTACCTCTCTCTCCCTCCAGGTGTCATAGTGCATCGGGCCCTGCAACTCTTACTGACTTGCAGCCAACATTTCCAATATTGCTTTGATAGAGCTGGTATTATATACCATGCATTTTTTTATTCATCTACAACAAGGAGGCACTCTGGAGATAGCTAAAGGAGCAACACAGATGGGTTCACAGTCAAAATGAGTATCTCGGTTTACAGTCGGATGCACTTCAGTACACTGGGATGGGCAAGTACAAAGATCTGTGGGTGCACAGAGACTGCACAGACTAATGGTGCCTCCAGGCTGGGAATGAGGTTCGTGGGCAAAATGTCGTAGGAAGTTATTTGAGTTGGATCTTGAACAACAATGAAAATTCTTCACGTTTATGGGGAAGTATCACCAGCCCATTCCCATTCCCATTCCCATGGGGAAAGTCCTCCCATCTCTGTGTTCTGTTTTTCATGGAGAGATGGTGATGGGCTCTCCATAGTCATCGTGGTGCTCATTTTACTTCTTCTCCAAGAAAATATCCTTGGAGTAGGAAGCATGAAGTTGACAATCACTGTGAGATGGCTGGGTTCCCCACAGCCACGGGAGTGTTTTGCAGGCCACAGGCTGAGAACACAGCTTCTTAGATTGCTCAGACATTTTCAGCTCACTGGGGTATCTGCCAGATGGAACCTTTGGTCAGTTTACTTGTAAGAAAGATAAATGAGGAAACAAAGCCCTGGGAGCAGTGGTGGGAGACAGGGCAGAGCTGAGGGGTGGAGGGACAGAAAATAGTATTAATCAGTCCTCAGGGTCCTTGCACTTACAGTTCCCTTTGTCTGTGGTGCTCTTCCCCCGAATTGCTTTGAGGCTAACTCCTTCTCATCCTTGGCTTCATCCTCAGAAAAGCCTTTCCTGATCAACAGCACTCTCTCTATGTCCATAAATTAATCCTCACCCATAACCTGCTTCAACCATAACATTTTATTTTTTTAATTTAATTTTTATTTTTTTATGCTGTTACAGTTGTTCCTGCTTTTGTCTCCCTTCCCCTACCTCCACCCAGCCCCGACCTCTCCCCTCTCCAAGCCAATCCTCATCTTGTTGTCAGTGTCCCTGGGTTGTGCATAAATGTTCTTCAATTAAACCCTTCACTGTCTTTTATTCTGTCCCCCTACCTCCTTTCCTACAGCTGTCTGTCTGTTTTATGTCAAGCTTCTGTTACTCTTTCGTTCATTGGTTTATTGTGTTCATTATATTCCACATATAAGTGAGATCATGTGGCATTTTTCTTTCACTAATTGGCTTCATTCACTTGGCATAATTTTCTCCAGGTCCATCCATGCTGTTGCAAAATGTAAAAGTTTCTTCTTTTCTACTGCTGTGTAGTATTCCATCATGAAAATGTACCCTAGCCTTTGTATCCACTCATCTACTGATGGGCAGTTAGGCTATTTCCCAATGTTGGCTGTTGTAAATAGCTCTGCTATAAACATAAGGGTGTACGTACTTTTTGGTATTGGTGTTTCAGGATCCTTGGGGTATATTCCCAGAAGTAGAATCACTGGGTCGAAAGGGAGTTTCATGCTTAATTTTTTAAGGATACTTCATATTGTTTTCCACAGTGACTGCTCCAGACTGCATTTTCACCAATGGTGCACCAGGGTTCCCTTTTCTCCACATCCTCACCAACACTTGTTGTTTGTTGATTTATTGATGATAGCTATTCTGACAGGTGTAAGGTGATATTTCATTGAGGTTTTAATTTACATTTCTCTGGATACTATCATTTTATAATGATCTTCATTTTCATAGATTGTTACTTTCAGTCTGTGTCTCCCATTAGGTTATAAATTCCTAGAGGCAGAAATATTGTGTGTTCTTCACTGCTAAACATGCAGTTTCTAGGAAAGTGTCTCACAAAGTAGGGGTGCATTTAATACTTGATATATGGTGTAATTCAATGAAACAAGCAGTGGCCTAGGAATTTCAGGTCCCCTGCCAAGCACACTGGAGGGGCCTTTGCAGGTGAGGAGATCCTACAATAAATTTCTATCCCCAAAGTAACTCACTGCTTCTTATAAAAGTTACATAAATATTATCCAAGAGGAGTAATTGCTGAGCGTTCCAACTGGTATTTTGATGAGAAAGAGAAGTAATTTCTTTTTAACACGTTTCCTTTCTGCAGGATGGTTACCACTCTGTGGATTGATGGATTTATTTTTGTAGAGTGTCTGAAGATAACCTGAGTCTTCCACATACAATATAATTTGAATTTGCTTTATACCAAATTCAAGGGTTGGAAGGACTACTATCGCTTAAGAACCATGATAATGTAACATAGCGTGGCATTAAAGTACTGTAATAGAAGTTACTTTGGAGGGAACACCACTGGGACTAATGAAGGTTAAACTTTAATTCTGTTAGAAGCACAACTTTTGAAAACCTGAAGCAAATATTTATCTATTAATGCACACATTGCCAAAGGGAATGAAATACAAGTTAAAGGAGACTTCCTTTAGGAAAACACAAGTTTCTCCCTACTCTTGAAAATAAGAGCTTCTAAAGAGTTTCTTTTTCTCAGCCTTCCTTCTGGCACAAGCACTTGGCTCCTTTTTAGATAACATGCGAAGAAGGTATACGTCTCTGTGTGTCACCATTCCAGGCAGCCGGCTTTGAAGTTGCCTTTTGTGAATGCTCACTTATGGATGAAATTTGGCATGTTTAGGGAGGGGAAAGCATTATAATATATTCAGCTGATTCCTCAGCTTGGAAGTGATTAAGTGAACTGAAACTAATTCAGGGCTCTACTTTACATTTTTGGCAAACAAGCAAATATGCAGATTTGTCCCAAACAGATGTGCCTGCCAGTTACCCCAGTAGAAGTTCCAGAAGCTGAGGTTCATTGAGCTAATGCTCCAATTAGTGAGAACATCATAACAAGTATATAATTATTCTGAAACCTGTTGAGCTTTCATCTGCTATCAATTTTATTTCATTTAAACCCAATTCAGGCTGAACCTGAAATGAACTCTATCATTTAAAATGAAGTTCTTACACTAGCACAACTTTTGTGTGTCACATGTGCTTTGAGGTTGTAGTCAAGAAATTGAAAGGCCACGATTTGTATTCAGATGGCTTCTCCGTAAATTTTCCAGTGACAAATATGAGTGCTAAAGGAGAGGTAGTAGGTAGCTTGATTAATATTCTGTATTATCATTCAGCCCATTCCCACACTTAAACAGTCATTTACAATGTGCTGCACACTGTGCTGGGGACAGAGGTGCTAAACTCTGGTTTCTGTGGTTGTGAAACTCTAAATGGAAGAGGAAGTAGAGTAGTCCAGGGAGATGACAGCACAGTGCCCCTAGGGAGGCATTAGAGTGGAAGAAGGAACTATTGGGCTGGTCAAAAAAATCCTTCTGTTTTTTTTCAATAAAATAAAAGACACATTTTTCATTTTCACCAATCACTTTATTGATATGGATATTTTGAGTATGTTGGCTATCTCCCAAATGGTATAACATTGATTGTTCTCAATTAATGTCTCAATTTGCTCATTATCAACTTCAACTGTTCTACCCCACCCTGGAGCATCATTGACCAAGAAATCTCCAACATGAAACTTCACAAATTCCTTTTGACACATTCGATCATTCCCAGCACTTTCGCCATACACTGCACAAATCTCTTTTTCATTTCAGTTCCGTTTCTACCTTTCTTGAAATAATAAAACAAAATATGCTGAAAATGTGTATTTTCTTCCACCTTCAATATTAAAATGGCTACACAAACATCCACCAATTTTGATAAGCTTTTTTAAATGCATATTCATATGACAGCTGTCCCAATATACCATGACAAAATTGTTTCAAATAAAGTTAAAGACAAGTAAGAGCTAATAGAGTCATCTTATGAAAAAAAAAAAGAACTTTTTTGGCATTCAGGATTCAGCAACCAGTTAACACCTAGAGAGGTGCAGGAAGGCTTCTGAGAGGAGAGGGCATCTGATCAGAGTCCTAAAGGGTAAAGAAAAGTTCTCCAGGAAAAAGAATGGAGATAAAAGGGGAACCCCAATTTAAAGAGATACATGCAAGGACTAGACCAAAGGTTCCCAAACTTTGTGGTTTATTGCAACCTCTGTGTCTAAGGAATTTTTTTATGGTACCTCTTAGCCCGAAAGAAGTATCCTAAAAGTTTCATTTATTAAACCGGTAGGTTCAAATACCATTAAGTCACAACCCCCCAAAAGCATGTTTTTGTTTCATTCTTAAATGAATATAATTACTTATTTGGGGGATGTGTATCAGCTGGGCACTATACAACTTCTCAAACCTTTAAATCAGATTGGACATAGCCACCCCCACTTCCTGTTCCACATTGATTTTCATATAGTACTTGCTTTTTATCAGAGCTACTGCAAAAATCTCAGCTTCACAAAGATATTACTTTAATAGAATGTTATTAATGCCGAAAGTGTCACCTATACTTAAATAGTAGTACCTAGTTTTGAATACCTTGAACTTGAATTATAAAATATTCCTGCATCCCTGATGAGGTGGCTCAATTGGGTTGAGAGTCATCCTGTGTACCAAAAAAGGTAAAGGTTGTGGGTTTGATTCCTGGTCAGGGCACATACCTAAACAGGGCACATACCCATTCCTAGTTGGGACGAGCACAAGTAGCAACAAATTAATGTCTGTCTCTCTCTCTCTCTCTCTCTCTCTCTCTCTCTCTCTCTCTCTCTCTTTCTCTCGCTCTCTCCCTTCCTCTTTTTCTAGATCAATGAATGTATCCTTGGGAAAGCATTAAACACCTATTTATTTATTTATTTATTTACTTACTTACTTACTTATTTACTTATTTCTGCAGTGCCCTATGGTTTTCTTGCCATACCTAACAGCA
The DNA here is from genome assembly GCA_004027735.1 of Carollia perspicillata. Lineage (NCBI taxonomy): Eukaryota > Metazoa > Chordata > Mammalia > Chiroptera > Phyllostomidae > Carollia > Carollia perspicillata. Next base: position 13,795 of record PVKM010002122.1, on the reverse strand, counting down.
TCTCAGTGCTCATTTTGGGAAACACTAGGCTAGTGATTAGGTTGAAGTTAAACTATAAATGACCTTACACACAAGGAGACACTTCTGAAATGCAATTATGATATGGCCATGACAATGAATAATCAGCTGGCAATACCTTTAACTAAATTTCTAAAGGCGATTGGGAAATATGTGGATGAGGCAAGCAAATAAATATTTTCTCTTTACAACCTGATGCATAATAAAGTAAATAGAGATTCCTTTATTTCTTACTTCCAATCCTCAGTGGCCTCTGGACCAAACAGACACATGTAGGGTCCAGCATAAATGGATCTTGACCATCATTTGTCATCATTTGTCAACTAAAATGAACTGTCAATAACATGCACTTTAAAAAATAGCAAACCTGTTCACTAGCAGCATTATTCATGATGGCCAAAAAAGTGAAACCAACCCAAATGTCTATCAATTGGCCCCAACCAGTGTGGCTCATTTGGTTAGGCATCATCCTGCGAAGCAAAAAGTCACAGTTCAAATTCCGGTTAGAGGATATGCCTGGGCTGTGGGTTTGGTCTCTGGTCAGGATGCCTACAGGAGGCAACAGAGTGATGTTTCTCTTTCCCTTCCCCTCTCTCTAAAGAATAAATAAAATCTTTAAATGCCTACCAATTGATGAATAGATAAACAAAGTAGATATAGACTTACAGTAGAATATTATTTAGCAATTAAGAGGAATTCAATACATACTACAACATGGAAGAACCTCAAAAACATTATGTTGAGTGAAAGAATCCAGACACAAAGGGTCACAGGTTGATTGATCTCATTTACATGAAATGTCAGTAATAAACAAATTAGGTAAATCCAGAGAGACAAAACAAGTTGTCAGAGGCTGGAAGGAAGGAGGAATGGGGAATGACTGCAAATAAACATAACATTTCTCCTTGAGGTGATGAAAATATTCTGGAATTATATAGTGGTAATGGTTACATGGCTCTGAGTCTACACTAAAAACCTCTGAATTGTGTACTTCAAAAGTATACAAAACTTTATGGCAGTGATCTCCAATCTTTTTGGCATCAGGGACCGGTTTCATGGAACACAATTTTTCCACAGATGGTGGAGGGAGGCTTTTGGGATGACTCAAGCGCCTTACATTTATTGTACACTTTATTTCTATTATTATTACATTGTAATATATAATGAAATAATTATACAGCTCAGCATAATGAAGAATCAGAGGGATCCCTGAGCTCATTTGCCTACAACTAGACAGTCCCATCTGGGGATGTGAGACAGTGACACTCAAAGTCTATTGCCTATGTCCAGTCTACTCTATAATCTGCGGGGGTTGCTGTCACTGCAGGAAACTCTGCTTCACAGAAAGATAGGATGTTGGAAACGGAAGCAGGCTTTTTAGTGCTTTTGTGGCAATCTCAGGATATTCCGCCTTGACTTTAATCCAGAACATACGAAGATCTGAAATTGTCTCAAACATACTTTTATGACCACCATTATTTGCACTCTCAAGCAGTTGATCCTCTTCTAGCATGGACCAAGTCAATTCACCTGGCTTATTCGCAAATGGGTTATGGATCCATTTCTTCCCAGTTCAGGGTCTTTTGTGGTTGGGAAGTAATGCTCAAACTCTTTTTAAAGCTGAGGTAGGTGATCATGCAGCAGCTGGGAGAAAGAAGGTCCTGACTCAGTCTCTTTCAAAATCTCTGCTAATGTTTGAAACAGGTGAAAAATCCCAGTGTTCAGTCATTGACCCCATGATTCCAGTTTGGCTATGAATGCAGCCACTGTATCTGCCAACTTGAATGCGGTTTTCATTCTCACCTGAAGGGACAGATTAAGTTTGCTGAGCAGGTAGAATATGTCACACAAGTAAGCAAGTTTTGCAACCCATTCCGTGTCACTGAAATGTGTTGCCAGTGGTGACTGTTTTTCTAAAAGAAATCTCTGGAGTGGTTTTTGTAACTCAAAAACTCTGGCAATTGATCTACCTTTCAAAAGCCATCTCACTTCTGTATGCAAGAGAAGATATGTGTGCTCTGCTTCCATCTCCTCACAGAGCTGCATGAATAGACATGAGTTACGGGCATGTACTTTAATGTGGTTGATAATTTTAATCACATCCTGCAAAATGTTGTTAAGTTCACGTAACATTTTTTGGCTAGCCAGCATTTCTCTATGTATGACATAGTGCATAGACTCATATTCAGATGCAGCCTCTTTGACCAGGGTAATGAAACCAGAAAGCCATTCAGTCATGGTAGCCACTCCATCCTTGCATATACCAACACAAAATGACTAATTCAGTTTTCCTGATATGTGATCACTCAAAGACTTGAATAGTTCTGCATCTGTGGTGTTGGTTGGCAACAAAAGTGCACATAACATAACCTCATGCACATCCTCCTGAAAAACATATCACACAAAAACAAGTATTGTTGCCTCATTGTCAACATTGGTAGACTCATTAACCTGATTGCATACCGTGGAGACTTGTTGGGAACCGCCCTGCCTGGTTTCAGAAGCTGTAACCCCCACATGGCTAAGGCTGAGTGAGCAACCTTCAGACCATAAGCCACTAAGGAGACAAAGCTTATCTCCCTGGCAGGGGCACCGCTTCTGCTCCTTTTTCTTCACCCTGCCTGTTCCCCAGTGCTTGATCAGTTAGCCAATGATGGGTAAGATTTCCCAAGAGGGGGAACGACCTAAGACAGGCATGATCGTGTGGAGGCACCAGGAAAGGACTTTGGGAGCTATAGCAAAAGGGGGTGATGGACCCTCGCCCCTCGGCTTTGACATAGCCTGAGTCCTCATTCTGTCTGCAAGAAGTCTCCTAAACTCTTGGCTGCCTTACTTCCCCTGCCTGACTTAAGCCTGAAACAATGCTGCTGGTGGGTGCCACCCTGTGCTGGAAATGGTGGGTTCCCTAGAGTGATCAGACCTAAGAAAGAATATGTAAAATCCTGTGAAACCTGATTTGTTTAGAATCCTCTCAATTAAATGATAAGGGTCCAAGCAAGAAGTGAGTTTGTTCCTCAAAGTTTTATGACTCTTTAGCTTTCTGACCCTGACTCAAAATAGGCCCTCAGAGTACTTTGTTTGATTCTCACTGCCTGATAATGATTAATGAGCTTTACCTGTATTCTTGTGCAAAACAAACCCAATAAAAGCTTGTCAAGGCAAGGGTCAGGGCACTCTCCTCTTGAGAAAGTGGTCAGGCCTCTCTGAGGTTCTCTCCCCTTGAGAGAGTAGCTGTGCCATCCCTTTTCCTCCACGGCACTCAGTAGTCCATGTGAATTTGTCTTGTGTCTCATCCATAACGAGGCAGACATTGTGGGCTGGTGTCTGCATCAGAGACTCATTATCCTCTTTAACAATTGTGGCTCAATATCCTCTGCTTCTGCTTTTTTGTATCTTCTTCAATTTCTTTCTTCAATGTCTTATAATTTTCTGAGCATGATTCTTTTATATCCTTGGTTAGGTTTATTCCTTGGTATTTTATTCTTTTATTTTTATTTATTTTACTTTCTAATATATTTTATTGATTATGCCATTACAGTTGTACCATTTCTCTCCCTTTATTCCCCTCCACCCTTCACACCCCCTCCCACTCACACTCCCCTACTTTTGTTCATGTCCATGTGTCGTAAGTTCTTTAGCTTCTACATTTCCCTCTCCCCACCATCTATGCTACTTATTCTCTGTACGTTCTCTTCCTCTCTCCTCCCACTCCCCTGCTGCTAACCTTCCACATGATCTCCATGTCTTCAGCTCCACTCTTGATTTAGATGTCTGCTTAGTCTGCTTTTGTTTTGGTGTGGATGTTAATAACTGTGAGTTTGCTGTCCTTTCTCTGTTCATATTTTTTATATTCTTTTTCTTAGATAAGTCCCTTTAACATTTCATGCATAAGGGCTTGGTGATGATGAACTCCTTGAATTTGACCTTATCTGAGAAGCACTTTATCTGCCCTTCCATTCTAAATGAAGGCTTTGCTGGATAGAGCAGTCTTGAATGTAGGTCCTTGCCTTTCATGACTTTGTATACTTCTTTCCAGCCCCTTCTTGCCTATAAGGTCTCTTTTGAGAAATCAGCTGACAGTCTGATGGGAACTCCTTTGTAGGTAACTGTCCCCTTGTCTCTTGCTGCTTCTAGAATTATCTCCTTCATTTTAACCTTGGCCAATGTAATTATGATGAGCCTTGGTGTGTTCTTCCTTGGGTTCACCTTCTTTAGGACTCTCTGAGCTTCCAGGACTTCCTGGAAGTTGATTTACTTTACCAGATTGGGTAAGTTTTCCTTTATTATTCATTCAAATAAGTTTTCCACTTGTTGCCCTTCCTCTTCCCCTTCTGGTATCCCTATAATTAGGATGTTGGAACGTTTAAAGATGTCCTGGAGGTTCCTAAGCCTCTCCTCAATTTTTTGAATTCTTGTTTCTTCATTCTTTTCTGTTTGGTTGTTTCTTCCTACTGGTCCACTCCATTGATTTGAGTCCCAGTTTTCTTCCCATCCCTATTGGTTCCCTGTGCATTTTCCTTCATTTCATTTAGCATTGCCTTCATTTGTTCATCTAATTTATGACCAAATTCAACCAATTCTGTGAGCATTCTGATCACCAGTGTTTTGAATAGTGCATCTGATAGGTTGGTTATCTCTTGGTCACTTAAAAGTATTGGCTCTGGGGCTTTGAGCTGTTCTTCTGTTTGAATCATTTTTGGTCAGGTGGTGCCTGTTTCATATGGGTGGCAGAGCCTTAGGTGTTTACGAGGGTGGGGCAACCTAGTCACAGGGTTGTGATGCTATCTGTGGAGGCTGGGTCAGAGAGGGAACAGTGGCACCTGTTCCATGTTCTCTCAGGTTTGTGTCCCCTCTGCTGCCCTCTGCTGCCAAGCAAACTGGGCCCCTCTGGCGCTGGTTCCCAGGTGGGCGGGCCTATGCACACTCCAGGACCCTGCGGGTCTCCCCAACGACCTCTCCTGTGAGGCTGGGAGTCTCTCCTGGCACCTTTTCAATCAGTGTTTTCAGGCTTTATTGCCCATCACTAGGGCCCTCGGCTGTGCAGTCCGTCTCACTGCCCACTCTTGCCTAGTTTATCCGCGGTCAGCCAACCGTGTCACTGCCTTTTCCTGCCACGTTCCTTCTCTGCCAACTCTGCCCCTCTTACCGGTCTAGTTGAATGGTTGTCAGACTTCTGTAGTTCAATTTTCTGTTCTGGTTGTGTTATTGTTTGTAAATCTTTGTCGTCCTTAACCTTGGTTGTGCAAGGAGGCACAGTGTTTCCATCTACACCTTCATCTTGGCCAGAAGTCGGTATTTTATTCTTTTTGAATCAATTGTGAATGGGATTGTTTTAATTTCCCTTTCTATTTGTTCATTATTGGCATATAAAAATGCAACTGATTTCTGAATATTAATTTTGCATCCTGCTACTTTGCTGAATTCATTTATCAGTTCTAGTAGTTTCTTGGTGGAATTTTTGGGTTTCTCTAAGTACAGTATCATGTTATCTGCAAATAATGGCAGTTTTACTTCTTCCTTTCCACTTTGGAAAACTTTTATTTCTTCTTGTTGTCTGATGGCTGTGGCTAGGACATCCAGTACAATGTTGAATAATAGAGGTGAAAACAGATTTCCTTATCTTGTTATTGATCTTAAGGGGAATGCTTGTAGTTTTTTTCCCATTGAGTGTGATGCTGGCAGTGAGTATGTCATATATGGCCTTTATTATGTTTAGGTATATTCCCTCTATGCCCACTTTGCCAAGAGATTTTGTCATAAATGGGTGAGAAATTGTATCAAAAGCTTTTCCTGCATCTATTGATATAATCATGTGGTTTTTATCCTTCATTTTATTTATGTGATGAATCACATTTATTGATATGTGAATGTTGTACCACCCTTGCATTCCTGGAATAAATCTCATTTGCTAATGGTATATGGTCTTTTTGATGCATTGCTGTATTCAGTTTGCTAATATTTTGTTTAGGATTTTGTCATCTATTTTCATCAGTGATACTGGCCTATAATTTTCTTTCTTTGTAGTGTCTTTCATGGATAGGGAGGATTAACATTATTAAAATGTCCTTACTACTCCAAGCAATCTATATATTCAATGTAATTCCTATCAAGATTCCAATGACATGCTTCACAGAACTAGAAAAAATATTTCAAGACTTTATATGGAACCATAAAAGGCCCCACATAGTAACAGAAACCCTGAAAATGAAAAACAAGGTTGGAAGAATCATGCTACCTAATAGCAAACTATTCTACCAGGCCATACTAATCAAAAGAGCCTGGTACTGGCATAAAAACATACATATAGCTCAATGGAACAGAATAGAGAGGCCAGGAATAAACCCACACCTTTACAGTCAATTAAAATTCAACAAAGGAAGCAAGCACTTATAATGGGCTAAAGACAGTTTATTCAATAAATAGTGTTGAGAAAATTGGACAGATATGTGCAGAAAAATAAAACTGGACCATTTTCTTACACCATGCACAAGAATAAATTCAAAATGGATCAAAGATTTAAGTGTTAGACACAAAACCATAAAAATCCTAGAAGAAAATACAGGCAATAAAATCACAGACCTTGCTCGTAGACATTTTTTATCAGATATGTCTCCCAGGAAAGGGAAACAAAAGGAAAAATATACAAATGGGACTTCATCAAACTAAAAAGTCTTTCCACAGTAAAGGAAATCATCAACAAGATAAAAAGACAACCCACAGAATGGGAGAACATATTCGCCAATACATCTGATAAGTGGTTAATATCCAAAATTAATAAAGTACTTACAAAATTCAACACAAAAAGATCAAACAATCCAATTAAGAAATGAGCAAAGGACCTGGATAGATACTTCTCCAAAGAGGACATACACATGCCAATAGACATATGAAAAGATGCTCAACATCATTAATCATCAGAGAAATGCAAATTAAAACCACAATGAGATACCATCTCACACCTGTCACAATGGCTATCATCAATAAATCAACAAACAACAAGTGCTTGTGAGGATGTGGAGAAAGGGGAACCCCTTTGCACTGCTGGTGGAAATGCAGACTGGTGTAGCCAAAGCAGTATGGAGATAACTCAAATTATTAAAAATGGATCCACCTTTTGACCCAGCAATCCCACTTCTGGGAATATATCTGAAAGAAACCAAAACACTAATTCGAAAGAACATAAGCATCCATGTGTTCATTACATTATTTACAATCACCAGGATATGGAAGCAGCCCAAGTGCCCATCAATAGATGAGTGGATAAAACAATTATGGGACATTTAAACAATGGAACTTGACTCAGTTCTAAAAATGAAGAAAAATTTACCCTTTGCAACAGTATGGATGAACCTGGAGAACATTATGATTTCACTCATATGCTGTGAAATCTAACAAACAAACTGAACTAACAAGCAAAGCAGACAGACTCATAGATGGAGAACACATGACAGCTAGTGGCAAGCAGAAGGTTAGGGGATAGAGGGATTAGCGAAAAAGAGAAAGAATTCATGGACACTGACAACAGGGTGATGATTGGTGGGGGTGGGAGGCATAATGAGTATAAATGATAATGGAAGAAATATAATAAAGATTATACATTTTTAAAAAAATATCCTCTGCTACTTCATCAATTCATCTAGTTATCATGCTAGGCGAAAGAGGAACGCATGCCACCTTTTGAATTGTAGCCTTTCCTAAAAGTTCACAATTAATGTTTTTTGTTTTGTTCCAAACAAAAAAGCAAAAGAAAAGATCAACTCTTCACCAGTTGTAAAGGGGTTCTTAGCTTTAGCAACTTAATTAGCCACTAAAAATGATGTTCTAGGTGCCGACACATTTGATGAAGTGGTGGCCTTCAATAATTGCTTCTGTTCTTCGTGTTCTCATTTTTTTTTCTTTTGAAAAACTCCAAAGACGTGTTTTTTAATGCAGGGTGCTTGGTCTCTATGTGGCAAAGCAATTTTGAAGGTTTCATGGCTTCTTTGGTTAGCCAGTCACCACATATTATACAAAGCAGGTTTGGAGAATGTGAATTGCCTATTGCCATCAACCTGCAATTTAAGTAGGACTCTATTTTCTTTTAAATGCAGCTTTCTTTTTGTTGGCAGTCTTAGAGTCTTCTGCTGTCTCATCATTGGGTCTTCCCTCTTTTTCAAAGAAGCTCTCCTGTGACATTTGTTTTCTACTCATTTTGGCTGGAGTTAGCTTGTGGGCTTACCAAAACTGTGACTGAGACATGTGTGCAGTGCACGAAAGACGTGTGGACAGAAGTGGTAAATAAAATAATGGGTAGACAACTCAAAGACTAAAATAAGTGTCAGATTCTGACTCAAAGCCTGCCACCAGATGCAGCTGTACAAATGCAGTACCTCAACTCACTTGCCACTGTAGTGCCTGCCCCTAGATGCAGCTTAATTGCCGCTTGCCACTCACTGGTATGGTTTTGATATGAGTCTGCAAACAATTGATTTACTATGGTCTGTGTGCAGCCAAACCTCTCTGCTAATGATTATCTGTATTTGCTGCTGCTCCCCATAGCTAGCGTCACCACCTCACCTCCAATGCAGATCAGCAGGCATTAGATTTCATATGGAGTGTGCAACCTAGATCCCTTGCATGTGCAGTTTACAGTAGGTTCGCGTTCCCAGGAGACTCTAATGCCGTCGCTGATCTGACAGGAGGCGCAGCTCAGGCAGTATTGTGAGTGATGGGGAGCAGCTGTAAATACAGATGAAGCTTTGCTGGTTTGCCTGCTGTTCACTTCCTGCTGTGTGGCCTGGTTCCTAACAGGCCATAGACCTGTAGCAGTCCATGGCCCAAGGATTGGGGACCCCTGCTTTATAGTATGTGAATTATGTCTCAAGGGGGAGAAAAACAGAGGGGCACCCATTGCCCAGGTTCCCATTGTTTATTCCAACCTTCTCAAAGTCAAGGATTCACCACTGTCTCCATTGGGCCATGGTGGAAGTGAAGTATCCCTCTTGCACAGGACAAATATTGACCCCTAAATTGACAAGTGATTATATTCTGGGAGATCATAAGGGGGTTTCAACAGGATTAATGCCTTATCTGAATCGTCAAGCTGTGTTCACCATCACACTGCTCCTCCTTCCTGCCACCCCCTCACAGTTTCCCTGACTTCCTCTGCAATGTCATGCTCACCTCACTTAAGCTCCTGAAGTAGGGAGTAGCCAATAGACCTAATGCAAATCTCTATTTCTGAGGCATATTCCCCTGTCAGAATTCTGACTTCAAAATTGTTCTATTCTTCTATACCCTGTTATCACTGAGGGAACTCGTGTGAAGGATACATGAGACCTAGAAAGGGCAAACTCGATCAGACCGGTTTTGAATGGCAGTTCTAGGAAATGTCAAAAGAAAGAGCTTGTTAACAAATCACAGTGAACCATAATGCTAAAATCTTGCAGTTAGGTACCCCATATCTCACCTACAGTCACAAATTACAATCTAATAAACCATAATAAGGACTCAAGGACCCTATTCCTCTTTCTTCCTATTACTTGTAATATCTCAGAAAAGCTCCTTGATATTTTTAGACCTTTATTGCACCATCTGAGAAGAAGAGATAAGGTTGTTTTTACTGGTTAGTATTCATAAAGCATTTTCATTTTTCAGTGAAGAGTAACTATATTAAAAAAGAAACACGAAGTAATCGCTACAAGGTCGATGTACACAGAACACCCAACCCTGGCATGACGCGTGCAGGAGTCTGACCGTGTATCATCCTCACCTGCATCTCGTCCTCTAGCACACAGAGGAGACGTGCCTGCCCCCTGAATTACAGCAGGACCCTCCAAAGGGGTCTGGGTACATTTGCACTGGGGTGCTTGGTGATCTATTGAGGTACAGCAGGAAAGTATTAGAACTTCATTTATTTCTTTGATACATATGTTTAACTTCTCCTTTGTTAATATTTATACTTTATCCTTAAAGTTGGATTTTCATTTCATTTCTGCCATCAAATTTTATTCAAATTGAGTATATTTTTATGTTTGAGACCCTTTCTTTTGATTACCTTAGAAGAATGAAAATTAAAATTTCAAATTGGTTATTTCCTATGATGCCAAAGGCCTAAATTTTTTTTAATGGTATATATTGAATTGTGTGTATTATCATTACAAGTGTTAGTAGAACACCATTGGAAAAAAGTGATCAAATATATTACAGAAAAAGTAAACTAAAAATTAGAAATATTCATAAAAAATAAAAAAGATTTTGTATAGTTCTTTCTCGGATGAGTTCCTATATCCTTAACTAACTACAACTTATCAATAAAACGGCACAGGGCACAGCAGCAATTCTATCCTGACTCTTCTTTTTAGTAGATGAAAATGCTGAAACCCTTACTCACCTAAGTAAGTAGATGGGAATAAAGGCATTTAAGTATAGCATTATCACTCAACTACTGTATTCTCTTTGTGCTATATTTACCATAATAGAGCACAGTTAGGTATTCTCAAAATTTATTTTTAAATGACAACTCAATCACATCCTCTTTCAATTCTGTTGTAAGCCAAGAATTAGAAACCACCTGATTTTTAAAAAGATAACTACACAATCACTAGAGTCTGTCACTTTCTTAGAGCCACATCAGTATTTCAAATGATCTCTTTGCATGAAGATTTTGACACATCTGTGTGATATGTTATAGTAACATTTGGGATGAGGGAGAAATGCATTATTTTTTTACAGGAAAGTGGGGTCGTTATAAAATGAGAGGTGGGAAAGAAGCAGCAGAAAATCACCTATGCCACAGGGGCCTTTTCGGACAGGCCAATTGGTCTGCAAGTTGAGGATTACCTTAAAACCTAAACTCTTCATGCTCACATAACATGGAATGCCGTCTGCACTCCCATAACTCTATCTCCCTCTGCTCTCTGGGTTAGGCTGCCACTGGTTGGGGAGAAGGGAAAGGTGCTCAGCCACAACCTGGCACCTGTTGGAGAAAGTGGCCAATGAACAATCTGTTATAGCAAGGTAGCCAAAGGACATTTAAGGACAGGAGAATCCAATGATCACTGTTAAGGGGTTTGGGATTCAGCCTGTAAACAGTATCTGTTTCCCCAACCCATCTTAAAATCTGCCACACACAGTGCATCACAAGGGAGAACTTGAAAAAATCAGCCAAAGAAACCAAGCTCCATTTTGAGTCAGCACAGAGAACAGCTGAAGAAGAGAGAGAGGGAGAAGTGCAAGAAATCCGTGAAGGAGAAACTTTGAGCCAAAACTGACTGTGGGAGCAAAAGCCTCCAAGAATCACCAGAGACCTTGGGGCAGACATTGCTTTTCATCCAGGATGTAAAATAATAGTGTGCATTAATCTTGTCTTCACCTAAGAGAACAGGACAACTTCAGCTAAAAGCTGAGTTAGCCAGGGTAAATTAACACCTGGAACAAAGAGTACAGAACCAACCAAAGTCCCGTAGGCACTGGAATCTTTCCAATACCTGAACGAAGGGTTTGGTTCAAAGAGGTGCACTCAAAACCTCCCATTCTGCCACTTACCCTCTGATGACCTGGGGAAGTCATGGCCCTCTCCATGGCTCAGTGTCCTTATCTGTGTTAGTTATACGTAGCTCATTCGTTCCTTGCAAAGATTATGGAAGATTGTTGTAGCACATTGCCTCACAATTGCTGTCAGCTATTATGATTATTGGTTCTGTTCTTGTGTTCTCTGCTCAAAGATTTTCCAGATATGTTCTGGATATGTCCAGATTTTCTTTATACACATTCTAGAATTCACCACTTATTCATTCAGCATGTATTTATTTAATGCCTTTTACATGCAGAGCACAATAAAAAATTAATTTTTATATTATTTATCATCATTGAATTTATAAATTCATTCCTAAAGAATTTAAAGAATTAGATATGTATTCTAGACAGTTTCAAAATTTCACCCCAAGGATAAAAAAATCATGGCTAAGGGACAATTGGTGTCATATAAGGAGATAAAAACAGGAAAAGGTAAGATACAGAAGTACATGCCCTATTGACGAGTACAGTTAGTTATAAAAAGAGGGTAATGCATTTAAGGCTGAATTGCCAATTGTCTATTCAGAGCAAAGCCAAAAACATGACTGGTTAAAACATTCACATGGCCCATGTGCAACAAACGTTACTTAGGCTACAGCTGTCAGTAGCAGCAACAAACAGACGTAAGGAAAATTATCCCAAGTGACACTGAATGATGTACTATGAACTGAGTGACACAGTGGATGACATCCCAAAGAATATTTCTACAATAGTTGCAATAATATTGCATTTCTATTTAAAGATTAAAATAAAATGTTAAAATGAAAAAGGAATTGGAAACTTCTTCTGAGCCTCAATGGGAAATAAAAGGGGGTCAGTCTTGGCCAAAGAGGGGAGTTAATAATCACTGTTCCTCCAACTCCAGGCAGGGAGCATCCACAGTGATGGTGGAGAGCAGTCACACTGCACCACAATGCACTACCCACCAGCATTCATACTGACGATGGAGAGTAGACGGGGCTGTACAAAGGCTGTGGCTCCTCCAGGAACGGGGTGCTTTCTCTACACATTTGCTCCTTCCAAGGTCTGTGAAGGCTTAGTGCCAGAACACAGTTCAGTAAAAATGACTCTACAATCTGGTTTGGTGTCAGATTCAGAATGTGGAGAGCATGAGATCTCATTTCATTGCAGGCTTCTTTTCCCCACTCTAGAGATTCAGATTTCAGAACCACAGAGTAGGGCTAGGGCCCTAGCATTTTCAAGGAACTCCTCAGTGATGCCATGCTGATGGTCCATGGACCATACTTGGTGAAACATAAATCTAGGAGGCACCATACAGACTTCAGTGAAACTGAGCTATAGAGACAAGTAGGTTATATTGAAGGTTATATTTGCTAACAACAGCCTGAGTACATATTCTTGCCGCAGGTTTTTTAAAGAGCTATATATTTTAATGGATTTGAATTATCTTATTAAAGTCAAGAACATAATCAGACTTGTGTCAGACTAGAAGATGGTTAAGGAGGAATATTCCTAAGTCAAGGCCAATATTCCTTCAAAACAAAGTTCTGTGTGTGCTTCGAGGCTGAGTCCCAAAAGTCCACACTGGAAGACATCACCGATATAATTTTGGCCTGGAAAAAATAAGGTACTTATAAATGCCACATCTTTGCCTTAAAAAAATCCCAATGATGCACCCATGAAACAAGTGATTTTAAACATCATTGTAGTGAAACCTCCAGATCACAATTACTTAGAAAATGTACCCCTGGGTATATAAATGAGTTGATTCAACTACACGTAACTGTTGACTATCAGCCAATTCCATTTTGAAGGATATTTCCTGTAAATGTTGCTCTAAAAGATTTTAGAGTAGTTGGCTTTAAACCATTGTTCCTGACAGTACTCACAAAGCAGGAACACTCTGGAGACTACTTGTGACTATAAATCTGCATATTTAGCAAATAGAACCACAGAATTATGATTCTAATTCATCTAAAAGCAGTTCAAGGGGGAAGAAAGATGGCGACGGAGTAAGAGGGAGCGGATTTCACTTCCCCCTACACACAGGAGGAAAAACTGGCTAATCCATGGAGGAACAGAGCAGACAGACAACAGTATTGCAGCATATTTGAAAACAAGAATCCACAAAGCTGTAGCGGACACTAAAAAACCAGAAACCAGATGGTAAGAAGGAGATTTCAGGACAGTAAGGTCCCGGGGACCAGCGCCGGAGACTGGGCAAGTTTGTAGCCCCAGACCCGGCACCTGGCGCCCAGAG
>PVKM010002121.1:0-68196 GCA_004027735.1 Carollia perspicillata | reverse complement strand
CCCTCTCCTCCCACTCCCCTGTTGCTAACCTTCCATGTGACCTCCATTAGAAAAGTTCTTAACAATTAAAAAAGGACAACTATTGGCCACAGGCTCTGAGGGAACCCCACACGTGCCTCTCACCACTGCCGGGCAGGGTGAGAGTTCCCATGCTCACTGTCACACCTTAAAGGCTATGCTAATTTGGCTGTGCCCCAGGCATCTCGGAAACACCCCAAGAAGGGAAATCCAGGTTCTGACCGGAATCAAATCAATGCTTACCCTCAGTAATCCACTCCTTCCTGAGCCCACCGGGCTGACAGCCCCATCTTGCACTAGAGCGGTCTAAGTAAAAGACAGCCAAGTCAGACTCCCTGGGTTCAAATCCCAGCCCCACTGCCTTGCTCTGTGACCTTAGACAAGCCTCTCTGTGCTCCGTTTTCCTCACCTACAAAAGGGTGATGACTATAGTAATACTAAGAGGCATAATACATAATATATGCTCAATAAATGCTGGTGATGATTATTAGTTCTCTAAACACTCCAGGAGCATGTGCGCAATGTCAGCAGCAATGTCTTTGGGCCCCGGGCGCCCTCGGGGCTCTGTCACACTCTCTCTCCTCTCCCAAGAACGGACTCTCCCTCTTAGGAACAACAAAAGCCTAAAACCTGGACAGAGCCACAAGCCAAAAAAGGAACTGATACCAGCAGAATTCTGGGACCACGTCGGCCACAGGCCACAGTGCAGGCAGTCACATGCCCGCCCCCGGAGCAGAGTGAGAGGACACGGCGCCGCCACCAACAGGCCTGCTCTGGGCAGCTCCACCCCAGCGGAGTCCCACAGGCAGTAGGCGGCTTTCGTGTGACAGCTGTCTCCCCCTGTGCCTCAGCGTTCCCACCTCCTAAATGAGCGCCGTGAACGTCCAGGCCTTCCCAGAACGACGGCACACAGAAGGCCCCGGGAGAAGGCACCTTCTTGTCCATTTGCAGCGTCTGAAGGTGAGTCCCCACCTCAGTGCTCCCCACCTAAGGAACACTCTGGGCGGCCCACTGCTGACCACCTTCCCTGCTCTTCCTCACCCCCTGTACACACCTTCCAGCACATGAGCCTTCGGAGAGCCCCAAGAAAGAAGGAAGTCTTTAAGAGTTTTATTTTTTATGGTGGGTGTGGGAGGGGAATAAGGAGAAAGGGACGAGTAGCTGGTTATATACATGGTCTCAGCACACTTTTCTTTTCACAGAGGATCATTTTCATAGTAGCTGCGTGAAGGGAGGGAAATGAAAATTGGGACCACAGGAGGAGGGTCCCGGTCACTAGAATTTGTTCACTGCTCAGAGAGACTCCCTGTGTCCAGCAGGGCCAGGTCAGCGCCCCACAGACAGCCTGGCTGCGGGCCTCTTCCCAAGCATCCATCCTACTAACACTGCATCCTTGCTGCTTGTCTCGAGTCCTTTTTCAACTCAGAAATTCAAACTGCGGTTTACACTCCACGCTGCAGCTTACAAATGGCTTTCATGTAAAGTATGCCTTTTAATCCTTGCCGCAAACCTGTAACATATACGTCATCCCGTTTCATTGTCGAAGACACTGAGGCTCCCGGAGATTAGGTAACATCTCTGAGATCATCTGGCAGGAAAGCCTCCACATTGGCCACACCTGCCACCACACCGCAGATGGCCACTGGTCCCAGTTCACCCGTTCTGACCCCTCCAGCCTGAAGGCAGAGACCGGGTGCCTGGTTTCTCTCCCAGGGCTGCTGCCCCGTACCTGGTGCGTTCTCAGTGGGGGGTACCTGATATCTGTTCTGTGGATGAGTGAGTGTTTGACCCTTTAACAGAGACAACTCTCTGAAAAGCCAGAGGTGTCCAGCCCAGCACAACCCCCATCTGACTTCCCAACACTGATTTCACCAAGCCTTACGTGGGCCGGCCATGACTTTGGAAGGAACTGATGGATGCCAATGAAGCTTTAGGGCCAGGATCAAATATTCAGCATAGGCCAGGACACTCAGTGAGGCAGGCTTCCCAGTTCTTGTTAAGAGCCATAATGATGGGCATCTGTGCACCTGCTCTCCTGCGGGTAGGGCTCACACAACCCCTCCCCCCTCACGCAGTTGGGCCCCAGGGCTCCAGAGGCAGCAGGGAGCACAGAGGGGAACAGGTGAGGGTGGGGCAGGGGCTGGAGTCATCAGCCTTGGGAAGGACCTTTACCAGAAGCTGCAGTGCCCTGGGGGGGCTGGCATGACCCAGCTAGGCACTGAGGACGCAAAGGACAAACCCACAGGAGGCACCCACCTCCTAGGCAGGGAACAAGTTAAGGCAGAGTCTGCAGACCCCGACTGAGAACACTATCAGATAGTCTAGGGAGGGAGATGGCTGGGAGGGCATGGAGTGAGAGGGAGAGTGAAGACTTCCTGGAGAAATGGAAATGAGCTTTGGGCAGAGAGGGCTGCTTCCTGCAGGGCTCTTTGTGTCCTCTCTATTTTACACACGCCTCTGAGCATGGCTCTCGGGACTGTAAATTCCTTAAGGGAAGCAACTATGCCTTACTTGCCTTTAAGAGTCCTCTCACAACAGTGCCCAGCACAGAACGAGGCACACAGTTGGTTCAGGGGACTGGGCAGGAGGACAGACAGAGGGATCCCTGTGCAGGAAAACCGCAGCATCGGAAGTGGAGGGAAGACCACAGGTGGGTGGAGGATATGTGAGCTTCACAGAGCATGAGACAATGAGCAGGGGGCCAAGGGGAAAAGAAGGCAAGGGCAGCGGTCACAGCAGTCAGTGGGCCCTTGGAGCTCCAGGCAGAATGTGGAGCGGAGCCCCGGGACTGGCCCCTGTTGGAGGGCAGGAGGGGGAGACCAGTGAGACGATCCAGGAGACTCCAGGAAGACCCTGCTCTCAGAAAAGGAAGTCCCAGAAAAGGAAGTCACGATAAAAAAAAAAAAAAACCCGCCCTGAAATAACAAATGCCAAACCACAGGCCCTCCGCTGAGGCCGGAGTCCAGAGCCCCAGTAGGCAGTTAGCAAGGCTTCACAAACAGGGCGATTACAGAAAGGAAAACAGAGGCATCCACCCAGGACAGGCTGCCTCACACAGGCCGAGGCGCAGCAGAAGCAACTCCTCAGGTCAGGGAGAGAAAAGTGGGCCGACGTGCCACTTGGAGAAAAGGAAGTGATTTTAAAGAGCTCCCAAACTGGACCCGACACGGGAGTACTGGCCACAGTGTGGGGCAGAGACGGCATCCGGGACCCAGGAACATGGGCCACAGTTCCACCCGTGCTTTGCAGAGCAAAGCTCCCTCCCAGAGCAGCCCTTACCATCAGCGTCCACTCAGCACTACCCTCACCTGGCCCTCCAGGAAACCTGGGGACCTGCTGGACAGACAGGCGGAGGCCTGGCGGCCAGTCCTGCCAGAGCACTGCCACCTAGGTATGTCCTTGGATAAGGTAACTAACAACCCATCCCCAGCTCTGCCTGAACGTAAGTAATGTCTTTGCAATCTCTCAGTCTCTCGTTGTTCTTCCTGCCAAACAAGGGCTCCCCGCTTCAGTGTCTAAAACGCTCAAGACGCACGTTACCACATCCCTCCCCATACAGTCACCTTCCCCAAAAGCTGCCTCTTCTCTCGGAGAAGGCCCGCCGGGCCCCACCCTGGAACTAAGGGTTGCCCTTAGTTCCACGCTCCAGGGCAACCAGAAGCTCCAGTCTCCTGGGCGCCCTCTGCAAAGGGCCCAAAGCGCCTCTGACCAGTAAGGAAAAAACAAATTCCTAAGAGGACACGAAGACTATACTACGACTCCAAAGTCCCCTGGAAACCTCCCTTTTCCCGCCCAAATCACTCACTCCAAGCCTCCGCCCCCGGCTCCTTCTGGAGGCGCTTCGATAGCGCAGAGTCCACGGAGGGAGCAAGACGGTCGCCTTTTTAGTTGGAGATTCGGCTTCTTCAAAAACCCGAGCATTCCCGCCTCGCCCGCGCACAGCACCACAGGTACCAAAGGTCCTCAGGCCAGGCACCCACCAAACAGGAAATTCCACCTGCCGGGCCAGCGCCCCGGCCACCAAGGGGCAGTGGAGCGGTCCCTCGGCCGAGACAAAGCGCCGCGCACCGGGGGCTGGGGCGCCCTCTCGGACCGATCAGCTCCCGGCCGCACTCCAGACTCCCCGGCCCCCGACGGCGCCTACAAGGCCCGGGGCCCCTCGCCCGCGGCCGGTCAGGGCTGCAGCCCGCCCGGAGCGCGTCCTGGCTACCCCGCTGCCGCGCACGCTCGCTCACCTCCAGCCGCGAGTTGTACTGGAGTCCCGCGCGGAGGTCCTTGGAGCCCCCTCCGCCCTTGCGGCCCTGATTGCTCTTCATGGTCCCAGTGGCCAGTCGCGGGTCTCAGAGGCGTGGTCCGCGCCAGTGGCCGGCTCCCATCGCCGCAGGGTCAAGGGGTCTCGGGGGACGCCGGGCGCGCGAGGCACGGGGGTCGCAGGTCGCAGTGAGTGCGGGTCACCAGCCCAGCGCCGGCCGGCCGCAGAGTGGCTCTCGCCCTCACTCTTCCTGCCCCGCGCAGGTAGTTTCAGGGTGTGGCCTCCCCGGGCCCGCCCCGCTGCCGGCCGCTCTCGCCGCTGCCGCCCTTGCTGCACCTTCCCCAGAACTGCCGCCCCTTCGCGGGCTCCCGCCTCCCCCGAGCCTCCGGGGAACCACCTCCTCTTCTGCAAAGGGGAACATAAGGCCGCTGGCCTGAGGGCCATCGAGAAGTAAGGTGTGGGGACTCAACTGGTGGTGGCCGTTAGCAATAACTAGGCCCCGCACGCACAGTAAGTGCTTACCGACAGCGTCAACAGAAGGCACCTGTCTGCTTGCCTTCCCTCCGGGAGGGGGGCCTTTTCCCTCTCCCCTGGAAGACAACCCTTCTGCCGCCTTGATGCCCGCCATGGTTTCTTTCCCTCCCTCTTGCAACTTCAGCCTCCACTGGGCTGTGTGACTAGGTCTCGATTACAACCCCTCCAAACCCAAACAAAAACCGCACTCACTGCCCCTGGACTTATCCTCCCCTGTGGCCACTAGCTGCCCCTCTCTCATTGTTAGAGGCTCTTGCTGGCCTGCTGCCAGTTCACCCTGGGTGGGTCACCAGAGTCCTGAGTTGCCCAATCAAATGCCCTCTTATCTGTTCCCAGCATCTTTCACATTTGCGGCATCAGACACAGATTGATGCCATCTTCAGATGCCCACCTGCCGTGGATTCTGGTCCTACTTTCTGGCCCCTAAATGTCATGGTTTCCAAGGTTCTCTCTTCAGCCGCCTCCCTATTTCTTTCCACTCTCCTGGCCTCTCAGCCTATGGCTTCAAATAGGTAAATCTGTCTTCTGAGCAATGACATCATGAAGCAGTTCCAATTGTTCATTAACAATTGCCTGGGATTCCCTGACCCTGTATGGCTCAATTGGTTGGGTATTGCTCGCAAAGCAAAAGATGGCTGCTTCTGTCCCTGGTCGGGGCATAGGCCTGGGTGCAGGTTCCATCCCCAGCCAGGGCACGAGGCACTTCAATCGATGTTTCTCATATAAATGTTTCTCTCCCTCTCTTTCTCCCTCCCTTTCCCATTCTAAATAAATGATAGATAGATAGATAGATAGATAGATAGATAGATAGATAGATAGATAGATAGATAGATCTTAAAAAAAAAACACCAATTGCCCAGGGAACTTCTCCATTTGTGTTCTACTGGTATTACGCAGCCAACAAATATTAGTGAGCACATATTATATGCTAAGCATTCTTCTAAATGCTGGGAAACAAGGGTAAATAAAATGAAAATCCCTGCTTTGCAATCCACAAACCCCAGACTTCCTTTGCAGACTTGCCCATCTCCACTGTTTTCTCCGGTTATAACTGTATCATTCTCATAGGCTCAAAACCATGAACTCGGCCCTGGCTGAGTAGCTCAGGTGTTTAGAGCATCATCCCAATACACCAAGGTCGTGGGTAGGAATCAACCAGCGAGCCCTGGCTGGTGTGGCTCAGTGGATTGAGTGTCGGCCTGCGAACGAAAAGATCGCTGGTTTGATTCCCAGTCAGGGCACATGCCTAGGTTGCTGGCCAGGTGCCCAGCTGGGGGTGTGCAAGAGGCATACCAATTGATGTATCTCTCACACATTGATGTTTCTCTCCCCCTTTCTCCCTCCCTTCCCCTCTCTCTAAAAATAAACAAAATCTTTTAAAAAAGAAAAGTACCAATGAATGCATAAATAAGTGGAACAACCAATCTCCCTCTCCCTTCTTCTTGCTCTAAAAAAATCAACTAAAAAAAGAAAAATCCTTGGAATCATCTTTGACTCTCTACCTTCCCTTTACATCTTTTGTTTTTTAAAGATTTTATTTATTTATTTCTAGAGAGATGGGAAGGGAGCGAGAAAGGGAAAGAAACAACAATGTGTGAGAAAAATGCCCACAACTCAGGCATGTGCCCCGACAGGGAATCAAACCAGTGACCCCTCAGTTTGCAGGCCAGCGCCCAATCCACTGAGCCACACCAGCCAGGGCAACCGCAGCTTCTTTAAAATCTTCAGTGTCTCCTGAGTTAAATCCACCCTCCTTAGCATGGCTTTCTCATAGTGACCTGCCTTGCTTTGCAACCTTGCTTCCCAGAGTTACAACTGGGCCCCTTCGCTGCAGCCTTGCTTTCCAGCCCATGCACCTCTCTAATGCCTCTCACTCACAGGGAAGCCCTCCTCCTTCATGCTAATCTCTGCGTCGTGACAAAAGTTGCCTGGTAGTCATTAGGGGTGTCACTGGGAGTTTCTAACCCTCTACTTTTTGGGCATAGGCTAGAGTTGCACTCCCTCTCCTCCAAGAGATAAAAGAGGATGCTCTAGGAACCCAGAGATGCTGTGAGACCCTCCTCCTTCTGCAGAAGCGTGGGTTTTAGTACCAGGAATGCCGTCTCATTTATGCTGCCTCAGACCCAGCCACCTTAGTAAACGGCTTCACCGCACATCGAGTCAACAGTCCTAAAGACATCGCTGGCCGTTCTTATCCCGCCCACACACACCAACCAACCAACCAATCATCACCTCTGTCGGTCCTATCTCCAGAATACGTTTGGGCTCTATCTACCTGTCTTCCGTGCCTGCTGTCTCCACTTTCCCTTTTCCAAGGCCATTTCCCCTGGGGACTGCACATGGCCTCGGGAAAGCCCTGCCTCCTTCCAATGCGGTCACCATGGAAGATGCACAGGCTGCACCACTCCTTCTCCAAACAGAGCTCCTGAAGGCAAGGGTCAGTGTCTGTTGGTTTCCCAGTTCATACTCAGTGTTCATTGAATTATTAAAAGAATAAATGAGCTCTGGTTGGTGCAACTCAGTGCACTGAGTGCCGGCCTGTGAACCAAAAGGTCACTGGTTCAATTCCCAGTCCAGGCACATGTCTGGGTTGTGGGCCAGGTCCCCAGTTGGGGGCATGTGAAAGGCAACTGATTGATGTATCTCTCACACATTGATATTTCTCTCCCTCTAAAAGTAAATAAATAAAATCTTTAGGAAAAAAAGAAATGAAAACACAAAGCAAATGTTTTCTGGTTTTCCATTAGCACTTAAAACTTTCTAGTGTTAAATGTAACAGAAATATTAAAAAACAGGTTAAAACAGCTATACAGTTACTGGATTATCCTCAGGCAACCCCCTTGTCACCGCCACTTGTGAGATAGAAGCCGGCCGGCCCCCACCCTCCACGCGTCTGTCCCCAGGCAGCCCCCACTCTGCCCACTAGAAGCAAGCACTGCACTGGCTTCTGCAGAGATTACTGCCTCGTGTGTGTTTTCTTTATGATTTCTTACCCAGTCCTGAGTCTCTACACACTGCGGTTTACCTTTGACCTGCTTTTTGTTTGGTTTAAATATATCTCTTAGGCCCTGGCCAGTGTGGCTCATTTGGTTGGAATGCTGTGCTGTGGACCAAAGGGTCGTGGGTTTGATTCCCAGTCAGGGCATGTGCCAGGTTGCAAGTTTGATCTCCTGTTGGGGCGCATGCAGGAGGTCAGCTGATCGATGTTTCTCTCTCAAAAAGAAAGCAACGGGGATAGACATTTCTAAAAGAGATGAAATACCCCAGTTCATATTGATACTTCCAATTCAAATACTGACTGAACTTATTCTATTTTCTGTATTTACTTTTCCCCACACTGAGAGTCCTTGTTCTCACATCACTTTTTTTAGCCCTGTCCCAGTTATTTAATGACAGTGACAGGTACAACTTCCTCATTAGAGTTCAGTGAATTTGCTTGTAATGGCATTTTTGTCAACTTGCCAGCTCAAAAACAACAGGGTACTCTAACTTGAGCAAAGACAAAAAGGGAAATTATTAAAAGTTTCTTAGGAAGCTCATAGAATCTCTGGGACGACCAGAAAGGCAAGAAGGGAGGAGACATGGCCAGGAACAAGGCCAGTGGCACCAACCACGCTGTTCCCGAAGCTCCACCCCCTCAAGTCCCAGGGAGACAGACATCCTATAGGCTGCCCCAGTGAGGCTCACTGGACTCCAGCAACGACACCTGTGCTGGCTGAAAGCTGCACGCCTCTAGCCAGAGAGTGCCCTGTGTCCATTGTTCCCTCTTGAGTAAGTCTTCTGAGTGCATCTCATTAACCTACTCTGCCTGCTCAGAAGTCAAGTTCTGGTTCTTGCCTTGGGTAGGCGGAATTTACAATGTGAAAATCTCCCAAATACAGTTAAGCTGTTCAAGACAGCCTGGTATCCATCAACTGGGCAAACGCAGATGCTCTGGGCTGGTAGTCTGGGAGTATCCTTGGAGCCTTTCTGGAAATGCATTTTATTACCCTGAGCTACTTACTTGATTGTCTGTCTCACCAGCATCATTGAAAAATTTCCCTTTCTCTGGCCTCGCTGCCCTGTCCACATCATCAGCACCTCCCAGTTCATCCCTTCTCCCATCTGACACGTATAGCTACACCCAGTCCACTCGCTGGCCCACGGTGCTGACCAGCCAGCCCACTTCCTGACCCATGGGGCCTACAGGTGATTTATTTGCTTGTATTCTAAGCACAATGTTCAAGTGCTAGTCAAAGGAACTTAAGTTTTAAGCAAATAATGTAAATATGTTTGTGTGGATTTAAAAGATTCTTGCAAAGTGTCACCTTCACTGTGACTGAAGATAATACTAATACTGCAAGCATGAGACAGGAGTGACCAAGACTGACATTTCTACTCCTAGTAGTTTTTCAACATCCACATCATCAAATTAAAACAATTATCATCCAGTAAGGTGACAAAAAAGGTTTTAAATCAGCAAGACCACGAACTTACATTTACTGCCAATAATGTTCCTTTCCCTACTGTATATTGGGTCTTGAGGTGTTAATGAAGAATATGACTTACTTAATGAGACCTGAAAAATAAGTGTCAAGTGCATGAAGACAAGCCACTACAATTTTTTCAGTGCTTAATGTCATGCAATACTCAGTTTAGTAATTTACAACATTTCATTAAGGAATGGTAATGTACAGCCTGAGGCTTCTTAATTACAAAAGCCACAGGCAAAAGCTCATAAACCATCAGAGAATCCCTCTTTCCTGCCACAGTACAAATGGCTGAAACAACACACAGATTTGATTTGAAGAAGCTAACAAAAACAATGTTTTTGGAAGGGTCAGATGAAAGTACAGGTATTTCTATTGTTCACCCCCAAGGAAAAAAAGATACCTACCAGTAAGGGCTCCTGGTGGCTAACTGAGCTCAAATTTAGCGCCTAGCAGCAGCTGCTAAACAAGAACATCTCCTGCAAGCTTGCCAGTGCTGTGGTCCTGTTTTTTGAGCCAAGCCTTGTAAAGGAGTTCCTAGTCATATTTCAACCAATAGGACTGAGTCTTTCTCCCTCCAATCAGAGCTGTGCAGCTCTATCTCCATTAGCATCTCCACCAACTGATCAGAGCAGCTTCACTCAATCAGGACAGTGCCTTTGAACCAATCAAACTGAGGATTTGGAGTCCTCATCTGCATGAGGGCCAGCCAATCAGGGAACAGGGCGGTGACAGTACCTGAGCTGAGCAGAGCTGTCTGGCCAGAGGGGCCTTGTCTAGGACCACCTCACAGCCATGCTGCATCACAAATGAACTGTGCTCCGAGTGAGTTTCCATTTTCGCCACACCTCAAAATTGGGATTCCTTTAGCAGTGAGTTGGTGTCAGTGACTTCTGGTTGCCACTATTAGAACCCAATTTGTGGTCTAATATTTGCCAGTTTTATTCACCATTAAGTACACAAATACATTTTTGTGTGAGCCCTATGTAGTGGGAAGGTGTGTTTTCAAGTTAAAAATAATACCTGATGTTAATCGAGCACTTGCTCTGCACTCGGCACTGGCCTGGGTTTGGGAACTTTACTCACTCCTCACCCAGTGAAGTATTATCAGCAAACCCACTTTTTCCAGGTGGAAAAAATAAGGCAGAGAGCAATTAGATGAACTTCCTCAAAGTCACCCAACTAGTAAGTGGTCAAATTAGAAAAAGAACCAGGAAATGTGGTTTCAGAATTCCCACCCATTAACATTATGGCTGATTCTTACATTTTATTCATATTTTATGGAAAAGAATGCAGTAAGTAAAATAGGGGGAAATTATAATACTGATGGATTGGCTGCTTTGATTGGAGTAAAGAAATATTTCCAAATAAAATTCTGGTGCTGGCTCACATGGAAACCATAAATGTACAACATGCTACAAAATAGCTTCAATGTAGTTATTTTTATTAGAATCAAGAACTTTAAAAATATGGTAGAATCTTTGCAATATTTTCAGTAAGATTCTACATGACCAAGAAAACATTTTACACCAGAGACATTCATCTTGTGACAATGTATTTAAAGATTTGTTGATCTTAAAGATATCTAATTGCTTTTTAAGCTAAAAAACACCTGTTTCTGGTACAGCTCAGTTGGTTGGCATTATCCCACAAAGCAGAAGGTCACCGGTTCGCGATTCCTAGTCAGGGCACATGCCTGGGTTGCAGGTTCGGTCCTGGGACAGGCAGCTTATGAGAAGCAACAAATTGACGTTTCTTTCACACATCAATGTTTCTCTCCCTTTCTCCTTCCCTCCTCCTCTCTTTAAAAATACATACTGTATTTTTTCGGACCATAAGACACACCTGGGTTTTAGAAGAGGAAAATAAATAGGAAAAAAAATTTTTGAAGCAAAAAACGTGGTAAAATATTTAATAACGTAAGTAATATTTCACCAATGTAAATGTAAACAAAACTCATCAGCAGCATCAACAACCATTATTCCTCCCAAATTTGGGGGCAGGGGGGCCGCGCAGGAGATGTATGTCTTATAGTCCAAAAAATAGGGTAAGTAAAATCTTTCAAAAAAAGTTTCAACTAAAAGACCTCTTTGTATCAACTTGGGAGAAAGGGGTTGGAAATAAGCAAGGTGCTGGAACAGGCACAGCCAAGGAGGCGCTTCTTCCATTCCAGCTTGTGAGGTGTCTCTTCCGGCCTCTTTTTAAAAAAAGCTGTACTGAGTTATAACTGACATACAATAAAACTGCCCATACTGAAAGTGTACAAGCTAAGTTTCACGTAGGTAATACAGCAGAGAGATCACTACAGTCCAGAACTCTTTCAGTTTCGAGCCATTAAACACAATAATGAAACGAATAGACCTTCGTACCATACTTTCTAATTGCTGTTTCAATGTTAAAACACAAAAATGATAAGGTAAAAATAAATAACGAAATAAGGTGTGTGGGGGGCATAACTCTCCTCTCCTTAAGTTGGGAGGCACACAATGACCTCCTTCCAAAGACAAGGTGGGCAGTAACTTCACAGTGGAGACACAAACACCGTATCCAGGATGGACGCTGGCCTTGGTCACCTGGCTGAGGTGATCTCTGTAACTAAAACTAGTAATATTTTACTGGACCCCAAAAGCTTGGTACCCTTCATAAACTTCAAGTGGAAAAATCATCTTTTTATACTCCTCAAGTTTTTATTTATGGTAGGACACACATATAATTTTAAAATAAGTATACATGTAAGGTATGTGCTAAAAATGTTTTCTTGATGGAGGCTGTTGCTCTAATCATAAAGAACCACTGATCTCAGTGTTTTAACTTCACCCAGACATGGATGAACTTGGCCAGAGAACTTACAAAGATTTCTCAAGAAAGCCATGCCCCATCCATTTCTAGGGAAACAATTAAGTTAAACTATGTCCCCTGTCCCATCCTCTGCAGACCGGGGCCACTGCCTAGTGGGAGTGCACTCCTAGTCTGCGACTGTTACGGCTCACACTATGTAAGTACCTACAGAGGACGAGAAGTTTCTCCTTTTCCATAGTATGTAACAAGGCAAGATACCATTCTCCTTGTTTTTAAGGTTTTTATTTACTTTTAGAGAGAGGGGAAAAGAGGGAGAAAGAGGGAGAGAACCATCAATTTGTGGTTGCCTCTTGTGCCCCACCCCCCCACTGGCGACCTGGCCCACAACCCAGGCATGTGCCCTAGACTGGGAATCGAACCAGCTGCCATTTGGTTCGCAGGCTGGCACTCAATCCACTGAGCCACACCGGCCAGGGCCATTCTCCTTGTTTTAAAAGCACTTTATCCTTAGTCCCGGGAAAGAACCTGTCGTTGCACATGCCACAGACTTTGGCTCTGCACTGAACAGTATGGAACTTTGTTGCCACGTTACAACTATAAAATGACAGGACAAGCCGTAAGTGTCCCTGGCTTCTAATGAGTGTAACACAACAGACAGTATATTCCAGAGTGGACTGCTGGACCTCCCCGAATCTTATGGACTTACCACATCCTTATCTGGATCCCCTAAAATAAGAATGTCACTCTGGTTTCAGTGTCACAGCAACTGAAACCAGGACACCTGAGCTGCCTCCAATTTGTAACTGCGAGCAGTGGGGTAAGGAGGGCTTTGTACAAAGTCAGCCGGCACCTGGGGCTGATAGCAAGGTGGGCAGGGCCACATTCCACAGGCAGCAGAGCTGCGTCACCAAGGCCGAAACCAGATGAGTGAGTTTCTCTCAGTACCTGATGAGGGGACAGTGTGGTGCTGGTCGAGGGCCAGGCCTGCTCGCCAGCCCTTGACTTACGCAATTTCCATGGCATTTTCTTTTAAAATTAAAAAACAAAAAAACCTTTCCCTGTAACGTAGCTACCGTATCTACAGACCTCTGTGACTCTAGGGCAAGAAAGCTGCTCAAGCCTGGTCGCCAAGACCTGCAACTCTAATCCTGAACGCCTTGGCCATGACCCCATTGGGTAATGAGTATGGAAGCGGGAGCCCCTGCTATGTCACCAGCCCCGCAGTTCTCCCACAGCCGCCACCAACAGGAGTGCTGGTATCGGAGCGAAGTTCCAACGCTGCCCCACGCGCACACAGGTCCTACCTGCACTCGCCAGCTCGCAAGATGGTCTGGTCTTCCAGGGCCGGCACACTCGTGCTGAGCAAGGGGCTGACCAACAGAGCTGGGGCGGGCCCTCTGGGAAAACCTCAGCTCCCCACACAAGGAGAAAAGTCATGCGACGAAGGGTAGAACGATGAAGCGAGGCACTGCCTGGAAAGCAGCTGGCAGAGGGCAGGCACTACAATCAGCAAAGCTGGTCTGTCAGACTTGGAATAACAAATGCTAGATCCACTCTTCCAGCTGATTTTGCACAGGGTTAAGTGCAACACACAATCTGGCAGAAACGGGATCCAAAAAATTTTTAAAGTTTCATCTCTACCTTCTTGCCAGCACCTTGAGTGGCCACTGCAAGGAGGGAGAGGTAGACGAGGAAATGCTGACGGTTACAGAGAACCAGCCTGCTTAACTGGTTCGTCCCAATGTGCTTCCTGGTCAGGCGCTCTTAAAATGCACACTCCCTATTGCAGTATCCTAGGGAAGATACACCACACGTGCACACATGCACGGTCATACATGTACACATAGACATGCACTGACTGGACCGTGTGTGTGAACTGGAATTACACTGAACAATACTGAAGACCGTGAGATTAGCTCCTGATTTCACTCTTGCATGCATGGCTGGACATGAAGGACTCATCTCCAGCAGAAACCTCCCCGCATACACAGTGCTGTGAGCAGTGGGCAGGTAACCCTCCTCCGGCGAGAACACATCGCCCCCTAATGGCAGGTTTTTTCAGACACAAATGGAAATACTGAATGTCAACTCTAACTGAAAATTTAAAAAAGAAAGCAACTTAGAAATGAAGGCTGCAATCATATTTCTGAAAATTCAGCCACAAGTCCTCCTCACTGTTTCCAGCACCAATAAAAATCTCATATTAATAAATTTTGCTGAACAAAACTCTTGGCTGACTTTCCCTCTTCTATTTTTTAGGCAAACTTGTACTTTATTCTTAAGTTTGATCGAACAAACAACCACTACACATTTATAGGAGATCAATAATTCAAAAGAAAACAGGTAATTTAGAGAAGAAATATTTAAAGATTTATTTATTTTTAGAGAGGGGGAGAGGAGGGAGAGAGAGAGAAATATCAATCAGTTGCCTCTCAGACGTGCCCCACCTGGGGACCAAACCCACAACCCAGGCATGCGCCCTGACCAGGAGTCAAACATTTTTATTTTGTGTGACAATGACCTACCAACTAAGCCACCGTGGTCAGGGCAAGAAAGGAAATCTTTAATAAATATTCTAACGTATCAACTCAGATGGATCTGCCATCATAAAAAGAAATGTTAAAAAGAAAGCAGCTCTTATAGAATTTTCAAATGATTACAAAATTCCTTAGAAATGTTGGAAGATAAAAGGAAAAGCTATCATTCAGGTTATAGAATAAAACTAAAGGAAAAGCAGCAATCAGGGAGGTTCAAGGTCTAACCAATTAGAACTTTAGAAAATATAAATTCAGACTCAAGAGTCCACCCTCCTCAAGCAGACTACCTCCCGCTCTGCCCGCAGCCCGGCGATCCCTCAGGGAAGGGAGACGCCCGCCGTCCTGCAGGCAGGAGAGTTGAGCCGCCACCACAGGGCAACGCCGGGACAATGAGACGAGGAGTCGTGGTGGAAGTTAAAGTATTTATTGATGTGTTTAAACTCTGTACATTCTCCACAGATCAGATTAAGGAGTCTGTAGGTGAAATCTATCTGTGCATAGTGGGTGACTATGGATCTTTAAAGAGACATGGATAAGGGGAAGGGGAGGAAAGAAAAACAAATAAAACAGTCACGGGGAAATAGAAAAAAAATACACCACAGGTTACCAGAACCTTCAGAATAAAAAAAAAAAGCAAAAGCTGTGAGCATCAGCATCAACTATACGAGCATTACAAAGATTCGTGTGAAGGAAGGGAAGACCTCTGACGCTTCGCTTGGTGTCCACAGACCATTTCAGTGCTTTCCTTCCACGTAAAGCAAGCCTCCCGTGGTCCCTCCGGGGCCACCGGCCACCTGCAGCTGTTGTCGTGAGTGAACACCAAAACAAGGCTGGTGACAGGAGAGGGAGCAGGGAAGGCAAGATACGATGGGGAGGAACGAGGGTCGTCGGTGCCTTCAGAGGGGAACGTCCAAAAAGGTCAAGACTGCACATTCAGACACTACCTGGAAGGGAACTGAGCTGTAAAAAGCCGTGGTCAGTAAACGGTGGACAGCGAAGGAGGCCACACACAAACTACTGGCTACTATCTGTGGAAGAACTGGCTCGAGAAGGAAAGCGGTAGTGGACGCCCTATTCTGTATACGTCAGGCTAAAGATGCTGGGAGGAGCGTGCTTTCGACCTCCTTGGTGACGGGGCTCGTGTGGAGACACCAAGGCACCCAGCAGTGGGAACACCGGACTCCCAAGAAACTGGTCCTTTAAAATAATTTCGAGGGTATCAAGGTGTGCTTCAATGGTCTCGCCGTTCCCTGTTTCCCTCAGTTTCTCGGCCACCTTCTGAGAGCTCCTTTAGGAAGGAAATACTGCCTTTTTACTTACTTTTAAATAAAAACCAGGACAGTGAGTGAGCCTCAGCTGACTTGCGCAACGCAAGTGGGAGGACCGGCCAGCAGAGCCAGCCCGTCACTGCGCGCGGACACGCCCGTGTCCACGGAGGGCTCGTGGAGGACCACACAATAGAGGGGGGTGCCCGATTCACTTAAAAAAGAAACTATGGCAGTCAAATATCTGCAATAGACCACTTTCTCATTTAAGGTTTATATATCATATATTGTTATATTAACATTTTCTTCGCCCATTTAAAAGAATGGAAATTGTGATTCTACAGTAGTACTTGACAGTCTCAGTGATCCAAGAGGCCTGGGTGGAAGGTGAAATCCTCTGGGAGTAACTGCTGGTCAGCAGTGGGTCCGAAACGCGGGACCTCTCCGGCC
Organism: Carollia perspicillata; assembly: GCA_004027735.1. Lineage (NCBI taxonomy): Eukaryota > Metazoa > Chordata > Mammalia > Chiroptera > Phyllostomidae > Carollia > Carollia perspicillata. The sequence continues at coordinate 51,872 of PVKM010002121.1, read as the reverse complement.
CTCCGCACCCCCACTGACGTGGAGAGGGAGGAGCTGTGCCTTCTCCCACTTACACCTGCATCTGCTCGAGATATTTGTAGGTCGGGTTTTCGTAACCGTGGTTCTGCATCTTGTTCAGGTGACGCTCCTCGGGGGTGAGCATTGGGTCGACCTGGAGAAGCACAGACTGGGCATCACTGCAGGGCCCCCGGAGAAAGGGCACAGCTCTCAGGAGACCTGAGCTGTTGGCTGTGCAATCCCCTAGGGACCGAAACCAGCCCAGTGTCCCATTTCCACTGGGTGAACCAAACAAGCCCGTGGCGGGGGGGGGGGGACAAAGACAGGGAGAGAGAAAAGAGGCAGGTCCAAGAGGCAATGCTCCTGAAGCTGGGGTCCTGAAAGCTTAGGCCATGGAATGGGGCCAGATGACCTGCAATGAGCCAGCCAGCTCTGGAATTCTAAAACTAGGTCTGTGTCCAACAGGGGATGAAACCAAACACCTAAGGCAAACATCTGAACTACCTTTCTAGAGCACGCCACACTGTTCATTGTATTCGTTTTCTAGGATCAGGGGACTCTGGACATTTCCACCACCCACCAACGAGTGCTAAGCAGTTCTAATCACAAATCAGCATTAGGCGAAGGAGAAACAGCCCCCTCCAGTTCTTTCTAAACTTCCCGTTGCTTTTTCCCCCTGATTAAAAAAGAGGGATATTAGTCCTGGTTCCTATTTTGAAGACTTAATTCACTCCTGGTTGCCGCTGTTGCCTGATGTGTCCCAGACCTGGTTTGTTCCTTAGCAAACAGGTCAATGACAACAAGGAAGAGTATTCTAGTCCTCCATTCTCAAGTACCTAACACAACTTAAAAAAGGAAATACTGAGGAGATCGGAAAAAGCTTTCAGCCTCTGCAAACATAAAATGCCCTTACGATTCCACAAAGCTCAAATTAACGCTGAAAGTCAGCAACAGCCCCTTGTCATAGAATCAACATAATTCCGCTGGGGCTGACTTACAAAACAGGGCCCCAGGGAACAATTTAATTGACGTGGCACACCCAGAAGTACCGATACTTGAACTCCCCAAAACTCCTGCCAGCTCAGGGCTAAGTCGGAAGGAAGTGCAGCTACTCACCTCCACGATCCCATGGCTGATGGTGCCATACTGCCTCTTCCTCAGCATCACCAGGCTGATGACTATGACCGTAGCAATGGCCACTGCAATGACCAACAGGCCAATGAGGGCACTGCTGCTCAGACTGAAGTCCTCTCGCAGTGGCGCCACAGATTCCTAAAATAACAAAGCAGATGTGCAACAAAGCCCAGTGACCACGTGCACGGTGTGAACGACAGCAACTGAGAGACGGGAGACTCCATCAGGGCCAAGGTCCCTCAGTCGTCTCTCAAACCCGAGGGAGCTCCGGTACCCATCAATGGGGGAGAGCCCCCACTTTCCCAGTCTCCGTGGAGATTAGCCTGGCATGAGGTTCGGGAGCTGCACACGTACCGGCTCTTCCTCGAGGCCGCCAACTCTCTCAGAATTGAAAATCATTTCCTTAACATCCAGAGTCTCGTCAATGACCTGGAACAGTACGAACATGTCAGTTACTGGGTGGAAGAGGAAATTCAGCATAAATATAACTCCTTTTACTATGTGGAGCAGGGAAGCAGACACCCAACAGACATCCACAACCCCAGCGGTTGTCACATTCCCCCAAACCCAGTCACCAAAGGCCACAGGAAAGTGCGGATGCACGACCACTGTAACGCAGTGGGGGTCCTTTAAGGGCCTCTACCCACATTTCCTTCAGGTGGCTGTCGTGAAAAATGATCTCAGGACAGATTACCAAGAAGCCAAGCTGACTATCAAACACAGTTAAGAATAATCCAGAAATGTGATAGACAGTGCTAGAATAATAATTATTTAGGAGGTATAAACCTGAGGCTGTGCAAGAACCAAGGCCAGCTCTACTCCATTTTCAAGTTGCGAAATTTCTGCTCACTTCAAAATGGCTTCTCGCAATTTATTCATCTTAAGCTGCACACATATTTTCCCACTGCACAGCAAAAAATAAGCTACTGCCGAAAAATAGTTCTTTATTCTGTCTTATAGCCAGACACTACACAGTTCAGCAAACCTGCGGGAGCGGCTGGAGCCCGCCCACCCTCCACCACACAGCAGCACACCTGGAAAGCATCTGCAACAAGGCCACTCGCTCTGACCCTCCTCCCAATCAAAGCAGGGCGGGAGAGAAGAGAGAAGGGGCTCACCATGTTTTCATCCACTTTGTTCTTACTGTTAATCACCTTCTCCTCAGCACCGATCAGCCCACCGTCCTGCTCGCCCAATCCAGAGCCTGTGCGGAGAGAGATCACAGCTGAATTTCCCAGCACAGGCTGACCTCATGTTTCTGGGTGAGGCAGCAAATTCCCTCCGGGGTTGGGGGGGCAGAGAACCCCCACTGAATGCCTCCCCCTGCGACTCGGTAAGACGTTTGGTTCTCACTTTGGTGGAAGCACTGTGTTCTCTACATATGGATGAAACAGGCATTTTTCAGAGTGCTGAGGGCAATAACGAAGCAGAGACTGCGCTTACTTGTATCCACTTGGAAAGATGGAATGCAAGCCTTCAGTAGAGAATGTTTATTGTAAGCGACATGGAGACTGAGTCCGGAGGCGTCCCAGCGTGGGACATACGCAGTGCCCTAGCTGACAGTGCCGAGTACCCCGCTATTTCCCTGCCAGTCGCTCCTTCAACACCGGGGGCTCGCTTCGAGTGGAACTGTTGGGCCAGCAATGAATCTGCATGTCTGCCTTGAGCGTGACATTTTATCCCACAGGCCAGCCATTCTTTCTGCCTGAAATAACCTCCCTGACCTTGAACCCAATTTGTCCTTCACGCTACAGCTGCTCTTGGAGACACCCCCAGGTTATAACACTGAAAACCACCGTCCAGAATCACTGATTTCCCCCTGCGTTTCCCACTAGGCTGTAATCCCCTCAGGGCCTAGATCAGAGATGGCCACGTCCTCGATGCTTATGAGAGAATAAACAGGAAGGACGCATTCCACAGAAACGCAGAATCCTAACAACAGAGTGGAAGGTACCTTTCTATATACACAGAGCACGAACAGCAATTCGCCTCTTGGCAAGGTCAGACATGGCCTGAGCCGATGTCACAGGTGTGTGGCCCTCCAAAGATGCAGCGTGACTGAAGCTGGCACTACCCCAGCAAGAGGAAAGTGAGGAACAATCCTCTTTATTTTTAGCTCCAAAGCATGTGACTTCCAGCTTTCCTACACTTCCTTATTAATAATAATCTATACAGCTCTACATAAACATCTACGATTTGAACCTTTTGTAAACAGATCAACCTGACAGGATACTTGGCATTCAAAGGCGACCACCTGGGAGTGAGTGGCATTCAGACAAGAGTGTGTGCAAAGCGCTGCTGTCCCCAGCTTGCCAAGGGCAGGCGATAACACTAGCCAGCCACAGCAGAGCGTCCAGCTCACAAATGGACTTGCTCTTGACACAGAGCAATTCCTAACAGCCACTGCAGTTGTTGGCCCTGCAGGCCAGGTGACACAGCCCCTCATTAGATCGCAGCCAACAATGACGCCGTTTTTTTTCAAAGCTTTCATTTTAAAGAATAATCCCTTGACCTGATGCTAGGGCAAGTTAAACCAGGGCTGGCACTGAAACAGCCACGCGGCACTCCAACTGTCCAAGGGGGAGGCTCGGGGCTGCTGCAGCAAGGGTGCAGCACCCACGGGCAAGCCCAGTGCGCCACAGGCCTGGGCACCCTCCGTTTTTCTCAGGAGAAGGGCAGGATCCTATCTGATAAATAACACAGCACTAGACCTACTCCTAGTCCGGACTGTTCTAATACTTTTTTAGTTCTATAACCCACATGTTTCTTACACACTAACCAAAAACATTTTCATTTTACAAAATACATAAACCAGTGGTTTAAGAGACCAAACTTAATGTTTAAATTATCCCAACTAATCACAGTTGAGGTATAAGAGTAAAAGCCAGTTAACCTAAAAATTTCATCTTGATCTACAAACATCTTAAACTTGCTCTGTAAACATAGTAAGATGTACTGTTTGGAGAAATGTTAACACAGTGACGAAGAGCAACATCCCAGTCGAAGATGACAAAGCATTAGCATAAAGCAAGTGTGAGAAGATTTCAATCGTACTCTCGGGTTTTCCGAGAAGCAGCTGTGGCACAGCCACCACCACATTCTCAGTCAGAGGACATCACCTGGACTGTCCACCACCTGCCCGCAAAGCCAAGAGCGGGCCTGCAGGACACACACTCAGAACACAAAACATCTGAACTGACTCCAGCGACTGTGGACAACCCGACACCCGGGGAAGTTCGGCAGCCAACACTGGCATCTCATGTAACGGAGACAGTGTGGGTTCTGAAGACAGAGGGGGGCTGGGCTCAAATTCTCACTTCTCCGCCCACGAGGGGCACTGCTTGAGCGAGTCCTGTCACCACTAAGGCTTCTTCCGCTGCCTCATCTACAGAAGAGCAAACCCCCACCGACAGTGGTGTCAGCGGGCGAGCGAGAGCAAGGAGGCCGGGCGCTGAGCACAGCCACCACGCGATGCTAGCCTCGAGAGCCAGGCGCACTACAGCGAGTTCACCCGTCTCCGCCGGGCTCGCCCATCAGCTTTCAGTGCGTTTCGATCAATGCTGTAACTGGGGACATGAGACGACTGGCAATAGACAGATGGGCACAGACAAAGGGCAAGGGGCAGCTGAAAAGGGCAAAGATGTACGTGGGAGCAGCAGCAGAGTAGTAAAGGGGAGACTAGGGGAACAAAGCTTTCCGCCTGACCGGAAATTAAGCGTATTTGCTTTCATACTGCCATTCCCAACCAGCCTTCTACGCTGGATATACTCCTGAGAGTCTACCCGGAGTAAACGGACTCAGGAAGAATCCACTGTGGTTACTCTGGTACTCTCCGGACAGCAGAGGAAAGCTCAGCGGCCACCGGGTAGCCGGCATCACTGACACTGGATTCTGGAGGCTGGGGACGGGGCTGCTCGGGCCCCACCCACAGCTGCGTCTGAGGAAATGAGGTGGGACAAGAGTCGGTGATGTTATGGAACAGAATATGAGACTTCAGACACACTGGGGAAGTGACAGGAATGAAGGTCTTACAGGGAACGTCTCTGACAAACCAACCTTTTTTCATTGGGTGGTACAACTCCGGCTGGGTGTCTAGCAGAAAGGAAAACAATAAAAACAAAATAGCACAAAAGGAGATTAAGAAAAAAAATGGCGTCTTTCAAATTTCCTATTTTAGAATCTTTCTATGTGAACAAAAAGTATTCTTCCTTAAAAATTTTGCCTGAAATATCCCATAAACAAACCAGCAGTGATGACTAGAAGGTAGGAGAGAAAGAAGTAGGTCTGTCTTGGGTCTTTTGGGGAAATTTTTGTCAGACTCGCCACAAAGTTTTTTCTCTTAGGAGAGAATACAATCAGAAGTCAGTGTTGACGGTGGTTTTCTGAAAAGGAGACAAAGCTCCAGCTCAGACAGATCCAAACGCGCCGCCCAGACCAGCTGGGTAAGCGTGGCCACCAGACAGCCGTGCGGAGGCCCTGTAACAGTGGGCGTTAGGGAAGCACCTGCCTTTGTTAGCATCCTTCCTCAGATTCTGCTATGTCACTGCAGGGCCACCTGAGTGGGTACCTCCGGCATACCTGGTTTAGAAGGCAATTAAGGTATGAAGGCTAAGCCAGAGGCCTCCCCCATCCGTGCCCTCCTCAGGCCTCTGGCCAGCACTGCAGTATCCGTTAGAGGCGAGTAACTACGCAGAACCACAGGACCAAATCAGCCTGGGTTCACACCCTTACTCTCCACCTACAAGCTATAGGACCCCAGGCAGACTTAACCTCTTTAAACCTTGGAACCCCCAAATGAGAAAACTCCAGCTAGAGGGTTCTTCTGAGGATTCACTGAGAGCATTCATGAAGCTGGCATTCGACAGGGACTAGACAGCCGTGGCCACTACTTCTATCGCCACCGCCATCGGCACCGGAGCAGGTGCCAGGCTCATCCCGCAGCCTGTTTACTTCGGTGCAGACTCACAGCGTGGAGAGCGCCCTCAGACACCACAGACGAGCGAGGGGACGGAAGGGAGCGTGCTGGCTGGGAGGAGAGGAACGTCGCTCTTTCCCCACCCACCACAGCGAGCCACGCCATTCCTGCAGCCGCTCCATTCCCTAACTCCCAAGGCTGTTGTGAAAAGATGCAGATGTAATTTAACATGACAGCACTATTTAAACTGTAAGGTGACTTCCACCTGTAGGTTTTATACATGCTGGAGGTGGCTAATAGGACCAGGAAAACAGGGGTCTTTAAGCCAACCATCTATAAAATGTGAGAAATACGGCTAACCTCATGGTGACACTGAAACCAACTACCTGAAAGTGCCCACTAAATGCCTGCACGTAGTAGGTGCTCAATGAATCAAGGTTCCCTTTCCCTGTCCAATTTTCACTAGGCACACAGCCTCCCCAACACAATCCGGGTTCAAAAACCTGACTTCAATTTAACTGCAGTGTTCTCCTCCTCACCCCCCCACCCCTCCACCACCAAGCAGTTGCACTGTGGATGATACACACCTTCACTCTCAGGTAAGGACGGGAAGGGGTGGAAGGGGTGGAACGGTGGGATCTCATCACTTTCTTCAGAGCTCACCCGGACGTCCACAGGGGTCTCTGAGATAGAGGAAGTGAACTGGTCCATGTCTGCACGCTGTTCTTGAAGTAGCTCATCTGACAAACAGACATAGCAGGGTTATCAGAAGGATCTAGGTTCTGGGCGCAGGACCAACAGTCTGAACGAGACTAATTCCTGCCATTAGAAAACATGAGATCTGCAAGAGGAGCGTCCCGCCAGGTCACAGCACAGTCAACCACGCCTGCGATGCCTCCCAATTCTGTGGCACAGCAGCAGCCCAGCACTGGGAACCCCCGGGCTCCATGCTGGGCACCTCCTCTTCTCGATCAACTCACTGTTCTCGTAATTCCATATAACAGCACACTTTTTAAAACACCAACCGCGCATCAAGACTCCCAGATCTGAAGCCTTGAGCCCACCACCAGAGCTCTGGCGCACAATCTAACGGCCCGCCTCGGCCTCCCTCCGCGTCCAACACGACTTCTGTTTCAGATGTGTGACGACGACGCTTTCCTCAGGAACACCCGGCACCACCCCCCACTCATTGGCTCCCAACGAAAACCTGGGTAGTAGTTATGCTGATGCCTTTCTCTCCCTCACTCTCCCACCCAACCCAGAGCACACCCCATTCACCTTCTTCTGGAAGGCTTCCCGAAGATCACCCACACCTCCCTCCCGCCCCCATTACCCTTTCGGTGCACAACCGCCGTCTTTCTCCTCCATTTTTATTCTTGGGTGGTTTCCAATTTTAATCAACTTTCCACAAAGCAGCCAAGTAATTTTTTCAAAAATTCGCGTTCTTTTTAAAAGCATAATGCAGACCTAATCACTCACTAGTTTAAAAGCCTCTAACAGCGTTCCCTTATTCTGGAATAAAAGCCAAACCCCTTGATTTTGCTAAAATCCCTTAACAAACTGGCCTCTGCCTACTTCTTTGGCCTCATTTCTTGTGACGTTCTGGCCTCCGTGAGCTGTTCAAAGGTGCCCATTTGATTTAAACAGGCCTCAGCAGAGTCACTGCCTATGGTGACAATGTTTGCTCCCCTTGAGACTGCAGGTGACTGCCCAGCCACTCACCACCAGCCTCCCCTAGTTCAACCTTCCCCCACAGCTCTCACCGCCACCTGATCCTCGTCTTCCTGTCTGTTTCTCTCCTATGATAACATGAGCAGACACAATAAATATTTGTTCAATAAATGGAGGCAACAGTGACCAGAAGAGGAAAAGGAAGTGAGAATGTGTATAAAGTAGGTGCCTTGAGATATATCAGCAATCAATGAGGGCGGGAGGGTGGGGGGGAAGGCCACAGGAGACTTCCCCCAGTCCCTTGCAGTTTTACACCCTAGATTTTTCCTCCGGTAACACAGTGAAGGTCAATGAAACTCAAAGCTCTGTGGCTCACAGCCAGCAGTACTTGACCTTGACACATGAATTCTAGACTTCCGAAACCACAGGGTGCTAATGCCCAGCTTCACGGCCTCACTCGTCCTATTTCTCTAATCAGCCTCAACCCTTAGCAAGAATCCTACCCGACTTCGACAGAAATAGTGTCGGCACCCACCAATCTCCTCTTGGATTTCTTGGGCTACATAAGGGACTTTGTAGAGCAGAGAGAGGCTTTGGTTCCTTCTTTCTTCGATCACGTGGAGATGTGTCATCACCTGGAAATACAGTACGGTGGAGACTCATCAAAACAGCAGGGCCAGGAGGGACACCAACACGCACACTTCTGCAGAGGCCAGCTGAAAAGGCACGTCTCTACAATGTCCTGCAAAGCAGCTGGTCAGAATGTATTATCCCCACGCCATATTTGCTGACCAGTGAAGTGTGAGAATCTGTTCAGACTGTGTAATACCCCTGAGTGATCTCAGAATTTATCCACAGAGTACTCCAAGTTAAAAGAAAATTTAAGAATTCTCAATAGCCACCTACTGATTTGATTTTCACATGAGGAACTTACTAACCATACTGGAGGAGTTAAGAAAAACCTAGCTTGTACAATGCCAGATACTCAGTAAGGTTTCTGAGTGAAAATGGGACAGAGGTGGTCAAATTTTTTTTTTAAACCACTGGTCAGATTAGATAGGGTACAGAGAATGAAATCACTGGTTAAAAAGTAGATTTGGTGAGTTAGGGGACCATCCAGACTTTGCTTAGTGAAGTAATTGCTTCAATGATCATCATGGTGATAACCAGTGTATTCCTCTTTAACTACATCAGCTATTCTTTCAAAGATGTATGCAAAAATACACACAAATCTGATTTTAAGGGGTGTTAACTGTTACAGACTTCCCTACTATCTATCTCCCATAGCTCACTATCCTTTCTGAATGCAAAACTTCCAAGCTTGTTCACTTTTCTAAAAAAGCCATTAAAACTGCTCACTTACTTTCAAAGCATTTCAGGGTGGAAAGGAAAGGTGACTTAGGCTGCCTTCCACCCCAGGAGCACAGTGAGGCAGGTCACTGCAGCTCAGACGGGCTATTGGAAAAGGCTATTCCTGCCAGCCGCACATGCAGCCAGCAAGCTCTTCCTAAAGAGGGCAAGATTAACTGTAGACTCAACTCCATTAACACGAAGGGTCAATGGTGGGGTTGGGGCAGAGTTAAATGGAAAGATGCCTTTACTGTATACAGATTGATAGCTCTCTGACCTGTAAAAGCAAGGATGAAGCAATTTAATTTTATATCTGCCATTCTTTCAATCAAGTAAATGGATGGAAAAGCTCAAGAGTAAATCCTCTGGGAAAAAATGCAAATAGAAACCAAAACATGGACCATACACAGTCTTAGCATGTACTGATGTTATTTCATACTTCCTCAGATGAACTAATAAGGAGCCACCTGGGAGAGGAAGGTCCACACCCCCACATGAAGACGCGGGCCCCAGGGCGAGAATTACCAGACATCACCGTCCGTGTGGTGACCCTCTGAGCTGCAGCTCGAGGGGTAAAGCACCACAGCGCTCACCCCCAAACCAAACCTGTGCGTTACAGCAGGCTGAACATGCTCGGTGAGCTCTGGAGCTTACACAACAGCACAGGGAACAAAAGGTTAATGGGATTTGGAAGCCGAGCTTCACTAGAATTAAGGGCTCAGAGCGGACAGTAAATATCACACAGCACAGCTGGGTTTCTCCCAGAGATTTTCTTAGGAGGGTTCTACTTCCTGTGCGACTTGGTGGGCACTTTGACCTTGCTTGCAGGTTAACTCATTCCCTAGTTATTAATTTCACACACTGATCAGGTCTCTCCTTCTATTCTAATCACACAGAGCAGGCCATTTTTTTCTATAAAGTCCTACACAATAGTCTAGTTTTTACACACACACACACAACCACCACCACCACCAAAAAATAAATAATAATAATAATAATTATTATGTTTTACTTTAAATAATAAAATTAAATAAATAATAATAAATAATAATAATAATTATTATTTTACTTTGAATAAAATAATAATAATAATAATAATTATTATTATTATTATTATTACTTTAAATAAAATCAAGTAGACCTGAGAAACCTAATCGCAGTCCAGATGCAGGCACTGTTCCCCCTGAGCTTCCTGGAAGCCGCCCTAGGAGATGCCTGGCCTTTCCCCTCTTCTACTCCATCCAGCTTGAAGAGCGGAGCTCCAGGCCCACACCAGAGGCCCCTAACCGTCCCCAGACCTGGCCCCTTTCATTCTTCCCACCGTTTAGGGGCCCGAGTTCTTTCATTCCACCAGGCATCCAACCGCTAAGGTGAACCTATGTTTAAGAACAATTGCTCTTCATCTTTCTAGTTTATATAATTAATTCTGTTCCACACTGGGAGCTGCCCAAGGGCATCCAGGGTTTGACTCTGTGTGGCCAGGTGCTGGGGCAGAGCTCGACAGCAGGACAGGAAGCACCCAAACATGCGCTCAACAAACAGAGCAGTAACATCACCACACCGTTCCTGGCACAGCTGGGCAGATCACCTTCCAATCATAACACACACGCAACAAAGGGCTGGGAGGGGAACGCATGGGACGCCCACAATCAACACAGCACTGCGTTTGTAAAACGGAGGACATACAGTAAGATCGGCCATGTCATCACAAGGCCCTCTAGGACAATTAACAGGCTCAACAATTGGACTCTGTGATTTCAGAGGGAGCTAGCAGGATTGTAGGCAAGTGCACTTTCTATCACTGTGACAGTAAAAAAGCTAATAAATGGACAATCTCGAAACTAGAAAGTGGGTCCAGACACAAACTTTCATAGGTAACTGTTAAAAAAAACCTAGACGCACCCTGACTGGCGTGGCCCAGCTGGTTGGGCACGGTCCCTGCAAAGCGGAAGAACCCGGGTTCTAGTCCTGGCCGGGGCACATGCCTGGGCTCTGGGTTTGGTCCCCGGTCGGAGTGTGTACGAGAGGCAACCAACTGTGTGTGTCTCTCACATCAATGTTACTCTCCCTTTCTTTCTCCCTCCCCACCTCTAAAAATTCAGTAATTAAATTATATTTGAAAGAAAAAACACAAGCTAGACACAGCATGAGGACAGCATCTAGGAATGTGAAAGTGTCTGTCTGAACAAAAAGCATAAAACACACAAGATACCGATTTTAAAGACCTGCTTGATATAGTTGCCCGGAAAAAGACTTCACACATTAATTCTGGTGGTGCCTAAATCACACATGAGCTGGCAGGTGCTGATTTACCTCTCAGTGTAACTGCATTTCCAAACTTTCAGACACTGTTTAAACAGAAAGTACTTAATGTAAGAAAGTATGAGAAATATATTTTTAAAATAGTACCTTTTCAAAAACCAACTCTTGTACCTAGTATATCTTTCAAAATTAACACTCGTTTCTAAGGACTGACAAGGAGCAGAGCTACCGGTACTGTCCAACCGTCGGGCAAGGCAGCACCGCCGCCCTCCCCCGGAAGCCCGCTCCCAGAGCAGCCTCTGCTCCATCTCATGTACCTGGGACTTCATCTGGGCCGCCTTTTCTGGGTCCACGGCCAGCACATGCTGGTAATGACGGATGGTGTGCAGGCGGTCTTTGTTCTCGGCTCGGACGTAACGCCGCAAGGCCTGGAGAATGCGATGAGGCTGCAGGACAGAATAATTATTTTGATACCCGGAGACCGAGGGAAGTGAAAATAGAAAAACAAGGCTTTAAAAATCCCCTTAGGAATGCAAAGCTCGGCATGGCACAAGAATGAAAGCTGTACTCTCCGAAGTTCTTTTCAGCACGAACAAGAAGCTACCTTTCTCAGCACTGAAGTCTAAGTTCCCAAGTTCCATCGGCTCCTTAACACACACTGTTTTCCGAGTCCTCCTCCAGGGTACGCTTTTGCTGGCTCAGCTCCACCACCTTAATTACAAACCAGGCAGCCCCTGTGTCACCCAGAAACGACTGTACTTGCTTACCTAAGGAGGATACAGATACCCTCCTTTCCAAGCCTTTCCATCCCCGCAAAGCAAGGCAGGTCAGAGAGAGTGAAGGAATAAAGAAGTCTGAGACTGCTGGCACAGAAGGGTCTCTACAGAAACCACCCCTTTCTTCACAACAGCTCAAAAGCCTCTGTCCACGGAAGGCATGTTTTTGGTCTTTGAAAGTCAGGCTATTACAAAAATTCAGTAACTGGAAAACTACCAACCAAAATATGCCAAGGTTATGCTTTCTCTGTGTTGGGTACTTCCGCGTCACAGCTGGTACACGCAGGCCCGAGTGCAATGCTAAGGTAACAGAAGCAGGTACTATTCGGTACAACATAACACCTTTCCCTCCCTCCTCTTCTCTCCTTACTTCCAGCCTTGCCAGAACTTGTCATAAAAATGTCATTTTACTGACCTGAGTGTCATACACGGGTTCGACACAAACAGTACTCAGGGCAGGCCACACTGAGGATGCCCTTTGCCAGCAACCTGCTCTGCGCACTCACCCGTGGCGGGTCCGACTGCAGGGCGGCCAGGTAGTTCTCTAAAGCCACACGGCGGCGGTCATTCAGCATAGCTTCCACACGGGCCAGGTGGGTTTCCACCAGCTGCTGCTTCTCGCTGGCTGCTTCCTTCTCTAAGGCTTTCACCATAGCTTGGAAGTGCTAAACCCAGGAAGCAGACAACATGTAATTCATGGCACCCAGAAGTCTAGCCAAACAACTTTGAAGCCCAGTGCTGGCTTCTCCCTGCCCAGGGCCTGTGTGAGCCAGCAACGGGTTGAGAGAGTGGAACACGGTTAAGACCCCAGTACTGTACACAGTAAGTCCTCACTTATCATCAATGGCTTCTGTGACTTTAAGCAAAACGATGTATAATGAAACCAATTTTACCATAGGCTAATTGATATGAACGAGAGTTAAGCTGCTATGGCATCTCATCAACATCACGAAATGACAGCCAATGAAACAGCGTGATTTGAGGGGCTGCTGTACTTTATCTGATGTGATAGGATAATTGCTTCCTTGCCTAATGACAGCATGGTAAAGCAAATGTCAGAAGGACTCCTCAGCATTTCCCTGACATTACTGGTTTTTCCATGTGCACTGCAAGGGAAAAAAATGCTCCGTTTTCCACAATGTAGCACGGCCAGCACTGACTTACAAATCCTGAAGCCACCGCCTAACAGGAGATGTATTTGGAAAGGTATCCCAGTAACATGCTGAGTTCTGCTGAGCCATTCACACCAAATACCTGAAGGGCAAGCTGTTGTTATCTGTGCAGCATCTGGCCACACTTAAAGGTGTAGTTTCAGCCCTGGCTGGTGTGGCTCTGTGGACTGAGTGCAGACTGAGAACCAAAGGGTCACCGGTTCGATTCCCAGCCTGAGCACATGCCTGGGTTGCGGGCTAGTTCCCCAGTGGGGGCCACATGATAGGCAACCACACATTCCTATTTCTTTCCCTCTCTTTCTCCCTCCCTTCCCTCTCCAAAAATAAATAAAGAAAATCTAAAAAAAATTAATAATAAAAAAGCAAAGGTACAGTTTCAAGCTGGTGGGTCAGTTTCCCTGCATGGGATGCACTGGCTATGTAGAAAGGGACACTCTTAGATTTTCCAGATGTTCTGAGAATGAGTAATCATGAGAAGAGAAATTTCTGGTAAACATAAATACCAACTACTTTAAAATGTTTAAAAAGTTTATGAAACCCAAAGCTGCCCTATAGATTGCTATCCCTATTCCCATCGGCACCCTCTTCTATTCAAGGAGGACACAGCTGCGGCTATGATTCTAAGGTGACGTTCTTACAAAGTTAGAGATGAACTGGTATCAGAGCTTTTTTTATGCTTTTTGATTTTTCAGTAAGTCTGTTGGGAAAAAAAATCCAGCCCTGACCGGCATGGCTCAGTTGGTTGGAGCATTATCCTGTAAACAGAAAGGCCACAGGTTCAATTCCTGGTCAGAGCACATACCTGGGCTGCAGGTTCAGTTGTGGCTCGTATGAGAGGCAACCAATCGATGTTTCTCTCTCACACACGTATCTCTCTCTCCCTTACCCACTCTCTGAAATCAATAAGCATGTCCTTGGGTGGGGACAGGCAAGAAAAAAAAGAAAGAATTCGGTATAGCTGAAAAATAAGTCACAGCCTAAGAATGAAGACGACTGAGGACTTTTGCCAGGAAAGCAGAATTAACAAACGCAGCTGAGCTAAGGTTACTTTCTGGCATGAGTTCGGTGCACTCTGGCTAGGGATTTGCTCTCTGTCTACCATAGGTGAGCCAGCTATGCTAGACAACGCCAGCTGGGAGGTTTCATTTAAAAAAAAAAAAAAAAAAAAGGCAGGCCAGCTCTAACTTCCTCGTAACATAAGCTCTTGCTGAAAGGAGGTGTCAAGCTCTAACTTCCTGAGAGGAGGCTCTGACCACCTCTCAGAGGGTCAGGCCGGAAGCTCCGTCCCCGAAGAAGGCGTCTCACCTGGATCAGAGTCTGCCTCTCCGCTTTAGGGAGGTTCTTCGCTTGAAGCTCAGCCTCTTCCCATTCCTTCTTTACCTAGAACAAAGGTCAGCACACTCTAACCAGAGAAATCTCTGAGGAAATCTCCCGAGGAAAAGTGAACAACCTGAGGCTCAGAACCTCAGACAGGTGACACTAGCTAGCTAGCCTCTCGCTTTCATTTCATACATTTTTACACTTACCTTTTTCTAATGGCACATGACATTAGCTATTTACAACTACAATATAAAGTTTCCATCTTTAGAATAAAAATTTCAAGCTAGTTAATGGCAAAAAAAAAAAATAACAGCAGCAAGAACATAATAGCACACGCAGAGGGTGGAGGGGTGAAGGACCAGTCACGCCAAGAAGGCCCGCTTACACTCTCGCACCTCACCTGTCCTAGGCGACACGTTGGCATGACAATCTAGGGAGATGGTATCCCTTTTCTTCAACTATGAAAGCCATGTCACCCAATGCCGAACACCAGAAAGATAAGGAAAGTGCTGCAGCTTACCCTGTCCATCCGGTTGCGGTGGCGAATTTCTAGCTGCTCCTTAGCCTTCTGGAAGCGAGCGTGCTCATTATCATCTGCAGAGGTCTCGAAATACACATCGACATCATTGGTTGGCAGCGGAGTCGGGGGAACTAAAACGAAAGGACAGAAGGCGTTCTCCTTGGGGGCGAGGCCCCATGGGGAAACGGTGCTGTGCTCGGGGGGGGAAAACTGAGCCCAGGACTGCAGTGGACTCACTTGTCCACACCACACACGCCAGGCACTCCTGCCTGCCGAGGGCCAGTGCTGTCACGTGACACTGGTCACCTTCCCCTCCAAGACACTCACCCGCCAGGCCAGGCCAGGCTCCCTGGTAACTGTGGTACCAGCGAGGCATTTACTTAGCACTTACGGGGCAGAAAAAGGAAATCACTGCCCCTGCACTGTCCCTCAGTTCTTAAAATCTTGACACCTGAAAGCACAACTTCCTTGTTGCTGTCACTGATAGCAGCTGACCAGAGAGACAAGCAGAAGCACTTCCGCAAATTCTCTATTTTGAAATTCGGAGCTTCAGTGGTCAGGTTTTTTCCTTCCTTCTTGCTGTTCTTAGGCTAGGACCTACTTTGGGAAGCTGATTTAACAGAATGTTCTTTGCATACAGACTGAGTACGGAAAAGTCTCAATTGCTCTAGCTACAGTTTTCCAGTTTTCAGAACCACTGGGGGACTCTTAGCCCCACCCCCAATGGCAGAAACCACAGGGATAAAACTAAGTTGCTGGATGTGACACACAAAGTTGCTATACTTGACAATTCAGTGGCCTTCAGGCATGACCCAGAACAAGCCATTAGAAGAACTGCTCCTCACTGCCAGCAAGCAGATTCAGAGTGCACCCAAGCAAGGGAATACCTACCTGCGCAATGGAGCCTCATCGCATAAAGGAGAAGACTGAGCTGGCAGGCTATTCAGGCAACCTCTCCAGGAATATGTAGGGAAACTCTTGTTAGCCTGATCCCCTCAAGAGTTCCCAGGCTAGGAAGACTCACACACAACTTGCTGGCACAACTTGCTGGACCGTGACATGTTGGAGCTAAGTGGGTAGCAAATGCCCAAATGCAACAAGTTTTACTCAGGAACAAATCCACCTAACTTCCGGAATTGCATAACTTCCATGGAACTTTAGAACAAATGTGTAACTGTGTGGTTGCCTCTTGCTTGACCCACACTGGGGACCTGGCCTGCAACCCAGGCATGTGCCCTGACTGGGAATCGAACCAGTGACCCTTTGGTTCGCAGGCCAGCACTCAATCCACTGAGCCACACAAGCCAGGGCCCAGCAGAACACCTTTCATTTAGTAAACCTAAAAATAAAATCTTCTGAAGAATATCTAGCTCCTACATACATATAAACAGGATCTCAACAGCCAGTTTCCAAATTAAATAAATTAGGGTATACCCGGCTTCACAAACCACATTCCCCCTGATGCTCAAAACTTTGAGCTGGGAGAACCTCAAAGCACTGAATCCCTCTGTGCCACCAAGCACACTGCGCCAAGCAATGCAGGCCTGCAGCTTACAGGCTGCTGTGCTCGAAGCAGTCTTTGGCTCCTCTCGCGGGGCTGGATACAGACAACACAAGCTGCCGCCGCCCTCTGGAGACAGGAAGGGAAAGGTGCGGCAGCCTGGAGGTTTGGTTCTGCAGACAGACGGGCTTGCACCTAGAACCACAGCCCTCTGTCCGTGTGGAAACAATCAGCTCATTGGCCCAGCGGAATCCCCTTCGAGGAGGGACGCAAACTTGACCACCAGAACAGTGATGTTGCTGGGCTTTCGAAGTACTCCAGCCAGGGGCCCCCAAAGCACACAAGCACAGCCGCTCCTCAGCGGGTCTCCCCACCCTAAACCAAGGGGGAGCTACAATTCCACAGACTTTGTCACTGCTCTGAAGAACTGACGCTCCAGACAGACGGAGACCTGACTCGGGATGGTGAACATACCATACAATATACAGATGGCATACTATGGAACTGTACATCTGAAACCTACATAATTTATTAACCAACGCTACCCCGATAAATTCAACTGAAAAATAATAAAAATAAA
The DNA here is from genome assembly GCA_004027735.1 of Carollia perspicillata. Lineage (NCBI taxonomy): Eukaryota > Metazoa > Chordata > Mammalia > Chiroptera > Phyllostomidae > Carollia > Carollia perspicillata. Next base: position 34,674 of record PVKM010002121.1, on the reverse strand, counting down.
AAAAGAACCTGCTGTTCCGCAGTGTCTTTAGGGCACGACCTCTCTGACTCCCAGGGGAAGATCACCACCTGCATTCGCGACAAGGGCTAACAGGACCCTGGGTTCCTCCCTCAGACTTCAACCCCAGTGTTTTGTTGCCTCTTCATTTAAATAGTTTTACAAAGCAGAAACTATCAATTCCTATCTCTACATCTTTCCTGAATAAAAAAGCTTCTGTCAAGGGATTCACATTTTCAGTTGTATCCAATAAAAACAGCCTGCCCACAGAGCAGCAGCTGACGGGGGAGCGCAGAAAGCACTGCCACGTTACATCAAGGCTTTGGAAGCCTGCGGCGGGGGGAGGACAGAGGGACCGAGAAGGTGTTTGCACGGAAACTTCCAGGCGCTACAACCAAACCCCAGGACAGGCAGCACCTCTTCATTCTAACAAATTCTAGGACAGGAACCAAGAAAAGACCGCTTGCACGGAAGACTTCCCAAACCCAAGTAAGAGAAAGAGGGTCTTAAAAAGGAAAAGGGGTAAACGTGGAGAAAAGCAAAATTTTACCTAAACGAACCCAACTCAACAAACCCCTGAGTTTCCTCTGCAACCAAAAAAACTCATATAGTAAAATTCCTTCACTACCTCCACCCCTGCATGATGCAGTGTTGCCAAAATATAGGAGGCAACTGCTCCCTCCCTTGAGCACATAAAGCAAGATATTCCAGTATTCTGTGTCCCCACAGTAACCCCATTAGCACTGTTTTGGAGAGCACACATCACGAGGGTCAGCAACAGGACAGGTCGAGGACAAGAATGAGGGGCAAAGGCTGGAAATGATCACGTGCAGAACTCATGGCCAATCTCCTTGCCCTTTTGTGCCTTTCAACAGAGACAACTGAGGACATGGCTGCCTTCCAAACCAACACAAAGCACTCTGGGAGCCTGCAGTCTACACGGAGGAATGAGAAAGAGCAAGCCCCCGGGCGCACCCATGGTACCAGGGAGGAAACACACCACCACCACCGCCACCGGACCCACAGAGAGCACAGGACATGGAGAACTCAGCTGACAACAGCCCACAGGAAAGCAAGCCTAGATCTAGAAAGCACAAGATGAGGAAAAACGACCAACAGCAAACACCCACGTGGGCGGGGAGCACTACACAGATGCAGTCACGAGGACGGCCAGGAAAGACGAGATGCTGGACAGGACAACTGCTGCACAGAGCCAGCGTGGCGGGACTTACTCATCGTTTTACACACAGCCATACAATAATCCTCAGACTCAAAATTGTTCCTGTTGCCTCCGCAGCCGCCATATATAAAGCGCACGCACTTCCCCTTGGAGAGGTCGAAGTACCAACGGGGCATCACGGCCCGGCAGGGCCCCGTCATCGCCTCCTGGGAGCAGACAGCTGTGTGGAAACGGTCAGAATGTCAGCGGGACAGAGGCAGTAGCTTCCGACGCTTCACTATGCTATGGACGGCAAGGGCCTGGCCGGGCGAGCACAAGGGCCTGGTGACCTTAACGCCGGTGAAGACCGAGACTGGACAGGACCCCAGCGCCCTGGCTCACTGTCTCACAAGCTCAAGCTAGTCATTCCTAACGATGCAGTCATTTGCCATTCGAAGGCAATACAGACACTGAGAAACTGAAAATATTTTTGGTGCTGTCTTGAGTGCAGGCCGATATACAGGTGGACAGAGGAATGCCTTACTTCATGGCTCTGTGAGCCCCAGGTTGCCGATCTGTTATTAGGTGGAGATATTTGCCTGATCTGTCTGCCTCGGAGGAATCAAGGCCCAAAGGGAAGGCAGGTGAACAGGCTGTACTGGTGGTACGAACCACAGTAAGCACTACTGAAGCCTCCGGTAAGGATGAGTGAACGTTTTTATGTTCTCTGGGGTGAACCATAATTTCTAGACTCAGTAAGTAATTTTCCCCTAGTTGGGCCCCAAATAATTCTTCAGATCTTAATTGGTTTCAAACACACAACCAGCAGGAGGTTATGTGGAAATGGTTCTAGAGCTGTCACAACCTCTTTTTAATTGGGAAGACGAAAACACTGCTGGTTCCACTCCCTCACCAGGGCCATGAATTCCACCCTCCCCACCGCAGCCACCTCTCTAGTGGACAGACAGGGCAGCCTACAGGCTGGAACACCCTCGGGAAGAGAAGGACCACGGCAGGGATTTCTACTCCACGAGGCCCGGGCTGTCTCAGTATTGAGGAAGGGGGGCACCCCTTTGGCAGAGAACATCTCAAGCTGGATGTGGAGGAACTCTGCCCAAGGGCAGGCCATGTTGTTTCTCATACTCTCCGCTTATGTCCTTACAGTGCAGAGAACAGTGTCCTGATTCAATTCGGCACCTCCCCTGGGACGTGCCAATCGGCAGGCTCAGGTGCAGCCCAGCCACCACTGCTAGGCTGGCACCCCCTGCCCACTGAAGAGCTGACTTGCCCTTGGGCTCACAGGAGCACACCACCTCTCCTTCTGTGACTTACCTGTGAGGGATGCAGTACAAAAATCTAATAAGCATATCATCGCCACGCGGATTTTACTGCCACTGCTCTGTATCAGGTTACCTTTCACATCGTGGGTCATTTCCTTTTCTGAAATGGTCCCCTCGTTACTGGGCTCCGTTGGGTTCTCTTCGTTGTAGTCATCTCCTTTAAAGTTGTCGTAGTAGTAGTCACGGTCTTCCACCACTTCCTCCTCTTCCTCCTCATCCTCGCCATCTTCATCCACAGTGGCTTCTGTGAAGTCTTCTAAATCAGCTTCGGTAGGAAATTCACTAAAGGTCACAGTACAAGAGGAAGGTTAACACCAGTTCCTGTGACAAAACACAACAATTCCCTTCCCTGCCCTGAAACGCACAAAAACAGAGACAGGAAGCAAGCTCCCCTTGCAATTAACTGTGCCACTAAAGCCCTCCGCCCAGCCTCATCAGCAAAAAGGGAGAGTTAGTGGACAGAGACCACGTTAAGCTGTAGAAAATACTGCAGCCTGGAATAACAAGAGGCTGACAGCCACTGGCACTACCGTGACCAGATCCAGCTGGAGTAATATGCACGCTGGCTCGCCTCCAGCCCAGCCCAGGCCAGGCAAGGCCCACTCCATCAGCAGCCAGCAGCCCCCCACCCCCCGCCCCCGCAGAGCAAGCTCACAGGTTCGGGGCAAGAGCTCACCTCTTATAAATCTCATAGTCTTCCTCTTCCTCCTCCTCTCCTTCCTCTTCTTCCTCCTCCTCCTCCTCCACCTCCTCCTCCTCTTTGGACACAGCAGACTGCACAGCCTTCATCTGAGGGCAGCACACGTACTCAGTGCCGTGGAACTGGTCCACGCCACAGGGCAGCAGCATGCCGTAGCTGTACAAAGTCATGCCCTGGGTCAGACAGGCCTACAAGAAACCCACAGACCAACATCAGAACACACCCTGTTCCCAGGCGCAGCCAAGAGAAACCCTGATCAAATCACTACTTCATGCTTTCTCTCATGGACACAGATTTTCTGTCACAAAGAAGCCATGTTATGATTTTAAAGGATTTACAAGTTTTGCTTATCTGGGCCCCAAACAATGAACATCCAAAGCTGGAAAAAATTAAGGAAAGGAGACTCTTCTAGCAATAATCAACACGAGCTAGGGTGGCCGCCCCCGCCACGCCTTTACACTCCTCACTGTGCAGGGAGGCACTGCCTCCAAGTGTGACCGAAGAAGAATAGACTGGAGACCCAGCTGAACTCAAGAAGAGAAGCGTTAAGGAAGACCACTATTTCTCCCCACTAGAAGGATGAAGTGGCATCCAACCCTGTCAGTATACGTGAGCAGACACCGAATTCCCATAGCTGGCAACTCCCACCCCAAGAACTCAGGGCGTGGAACGGCCTTCCTGGGCGCCCTGCCGAGAGCATCCTTGCTGAACAGTCTTTTTTAGTGTCCTTAACTTTAGGGCCTGGATTGTCAACACGGAACTGCCCCACAAAAACATTGATTCTTTCCCCAAATATTGTTAATTTTCAAAGTGTCTGCTAACTTTGAAGGGGAAAAAGAGAAATTAATTTAAAATCATGGTGAGGTTTGGAGGAAAATGCCCCTTTCCCTCCTAGCAGAAAGCCACGCTGGACTTTTCCACCCCCCTTCTTTTTACCTCTTTGACGACTGTGTGCCAATGCTGGTGGTTCTCGCACACTTCCATCCGCTCTTTGTGGAAAAACTGGCACTTTTCTGGAACTAGCAGAACGTCACTTACAAACTCGCCCACTGGAAAAGAGCAGCTTTGTCAAAAGCCAATCTGATCCTGACTCGGGGTGAAAACGCCCCTCATTGAAGATTATTACAGTTACAAAGTGAGCTGCAGGCAGGTGCTGTATTTCTCATTCTTCAAAGGCCAAATGAACACCATTGCTCCAAACAAACAGCCACAAGAGCTCAACACTCCATTATGGCCATCAGGCCCAGGACTATCCTCTCTTATCCCAGACTCCACCGCTCCCAGTGCCAATGCAGAGCCACACAACACACGTCAAGAGAATAGGAATAGGACCCCCTTCTATGACCTCGAACACGAACACACACACACACACTCTCTCTCTCTCTCTCTCCCTCCCCCAGCCCAATCTCACACAAACAGCATTCCTAGCCCTCAACTCCTATAATTCTGGCCATATGGCTTCTAATAACAAAATGCCCAGGACACTAAAACTGGGTGTTCTCCTAAAGTGCAGATGAATCTTAATTACACGAGCACTCTGTGTGTCTAAAGACGCCTAGCTCTAAGGCCAACCACTGTTGTAATAACTGATTCATCGGTAACTGAGTAATCAATGCAGAGCTACTTACAAAGGGAACAGGTTAAGTCTTTGATAATGGGAAGCTCTGGTAGACATTACTTGAACCACGTGACCAGTTTAAATCACCAATCATGGACAAGCTGACATATGTGATACCCTAAGAAGAACATATTACCTACTCTATACCAGAACATGTCATTTCAATCTAACCACGATAAAACAGCAAGACAAATTCAAATGGAGGCGTGCTCTGCTAAACAAATGGCCCTGAAGGCTCTAGGGAGGTCGAACCTGTACACAAACTTTATAATCAACCAGACACCACCCCCCAGCCCCAAAAAAGATTTAGACAAAAAACTATCTTAGATCAAATATAACGTGTGATCCTTTTCAAAAAGCAGCTATAAAGGACATCCTTTGGACAGTGAGGAAAATCGTTCTGAGTGTGATCGCTGTGTCAGGGTTACAGGAGAATGTCCTCACTCTGAGAAGAAACAGGCCAACGTACTGGCAGGTGAACTATCACAATGTCTCGACTTACATGCTTTTCATTGCTGTTAAATTATTTGAAAGTAAGACACACATAATGAGACAGATAAATAAGGCAAAACTGAAGAACCTACATCAAGGGTATATTGGTAATCAACTACTACATTTTTTTCTATCAGTTTAAAATTTTTTTAAAATAAAAAGCTGAGCATAATACCCTCTAGGTCCACCAGTGCTGTTGCACATCGTAAAAGATTTCATTTTTTTTAATTGGTTGAATAATATTCCCTTGTATATATGCACTAAAACTTTTTGTTATTGATTTTTAGAGAGAGGAGAAGGGAGGAAGAGAGACAGGAAGAGAAACATTGATGTATGAGAGAAACACCCACTGGTTGCCCCTCACACCCTCCCCAACCAGGGAGTACAGGGCCTGATCAGGAACTGACCTTGCTACCCAGGCATGTGCCCTGACAAAGAACTGAACCAGTGACCTTTCACTTTGTGGAGTGATGCTCAACCAACTGAGCCACACTGGTCAAGGCTGTCCTACAACCTGGCTATTGTAAACAATGCTGCAATGAACATAAGGGTGCATATATTCTCCCCCATTAGCTTTGGGTTTCTTCGGATATGTACCCAGAAGTGAAGTCGCTGGGTCATAAGGCAGTTCCAATTTAAATTTTTGAGAAAACTCCATACTATTCCACAGTGGTTATACCAGTCTGCATTCCCACCAACAGTGCACAAGGGTTCCCTTTTCTCCACACCCTCCCTAACATTTGTTGATGTATAGAATTGTGTACCTGAAATCTGTATAATTTTGTTAATCAGGCCACGCCAATAAATTTAGTAAGGAAAAAATTAAAAATAGCTAAATGCCACCAATCTCTAGCTATTTAATGAATGACTTAATCTGTCTGACCTCTAAAAACCAGAAGAGAATTACTACCACTGAATTAAAAAATAATCTAAAATACAAAAATGGAAGAACAAAGAGTAACCTTTGATTCTATAATTGCAATTCTAAGAATATATTCTAAGGAAATATTTAGCAAGTGAACAAAAATATTCATTATAGTATTGTTAATATATATATAAAAAAGAACCAATCTAAATGTCCACTAACAGGGAGTTCGTTCCATAATGGTATCTGTGCACAGCGGAACACCATGGGGATGGCACAGAAAATACAGTCCGTGTGTATGTTTCACATGGTCACCTGCAAATGGACACCTGCAGTGGACCGGTGAGCTGCTCTAAGACACCAGGGTACAGGTGCCAAAGACTGCACCGCAGAGCTGGACTATGCAAACTTCCTTCGGTGGTCTGCACATCGCAGTAACACTGCCTGTCCACATCTCCTCCAAAACCACCCAACACAAACACTGTTCTGAGCCTGGAAAGCTCCCTTCCTCTAGTACAGCAGCCAGTCTGAGATGGACGTCAGAGATGCCTAACTCCTTCCCCACAAATAGCAGCAGTTTTGTGTCTTCACACGTCACCCACACTGCCCTACTAATCAGATCACTCTATGTACTTAGATAAATTTTTGCAGATAAGCAAGAGGCAATTAGTAATAACAGGAGACAGAAGGTTCATTCTGAGAAGACTGAACTGTAACTTCTCACCAAATGTACTAAATAATACCAGGTACAAGAGTCACATGCTCTCAGAAGAGAGCTGAGTTAAACGACAGGCACAGACATGTCTATGGGTTTGACATGAGATTTGATGCAAACGTTGCTAGCAACCCTAATTCATCCTCAAATTGCTTTCAAGCATCCTAATCAAGACACATCCTTCTCCTCAACCTCACAGAAACAACAGAAAACAGTGTGTGAATACAGATAAGGCCCCTGCAACACCCAAACTAATTAATAAAGGCACCCAACTCATACAGTCTCAACCCATCTTCTCCCAGTTCTCATCTCCCCGCCCAACTGGACTGCCTATGCCTGGGTTTGCTAGGCAGCCATACTGGAAACGGGTTTCAGGGCTGAAGCCAACCACACTCCTGTCTGTCTCTTTACGGCAACACACGGTATTCACTTTAGGATGTATAAAAGGGCTCACTTGTGGTTACTCCTGGTGAATAAAATATGCAAGACTCTCACTTTTGACTGTATTATTTTCTAGTACAGTTTGTATGTTAAAAGAACTGACTACGGTTGGATAATTTCAGAAAACGTACTATAAACCATTAAACTATGGGTGAACAGTATATGAATTATATCTCAACACAGCTATTCTTAAAAATCAGAGAGACTATTATTTACAGGGGATATTGAGAAAAAGTTTTAAAAATATACTGAAGACAGCCTTGACCAGTTTGGCTCAGTTGGTTGTGCATCATCCCACAAATCAAAAGGTCGCTGGTTTGATCCCCAGTCAGAGCACACGCCTGCCTGGGTTTGTAGGTTCGGTCCCAGTCAGGGCACATGCTAGAGGCAACTGATCAATGTCTCTTTCGCTCTCCTAAAAAATAAAATATATATACTGAAGACAACAGAATTCTAACTATTGATATGAGCTCATTGTTTTCCACATATACACACACACAAAATAGATTTGTGTATGCATGTAATGTACACACACAATATTTCTTAGCTCTGTCTCCTCAGCAGACCTAGAAGCATTAACACTGTAATAGCAGTAAGCATACCTAACACCCAGATCTGTTTCTAAATATTCTTTCTTCCCTACTAAATGACATCAGGCCTTCTTGAAGAAATGTCTGAGGCACAGGGGTGGGGTAGAAAACCATAGGATAAGCCTAGCGCATCTTTTTATACCAGAAAGGAAGGAAGCTTTCAAAGAATGACAGGGACATGGTAAAAAGACTCCGGAGCCAGCATGAAGGGCTCCCACTGGCCAAATCGAGACAAGGAGTCCATCGTGAAATAAATGAATGCAGACATCACCTTAAGCCAGGTGATAAAAGTAAGGCCACTAATGAAACAGACATCATGAAACTCCTAATATGAGATGCAGCAAGAACATTTCTGTAATAAAACCTTCAAAAATGAGTAAGTCAAAAGGAGTAAGACAAACCCAAACTGCAAGGCAATTCTACAAGGTAACTGGCCTATACTCTGTAACAATGATTTTCAACCAGTACGCCGCAACAATTTTTAAAACATGCAATACCTGTCTATTTAGACAGGGACTAACATCTTTTCCTTTAATTGTCAAATTAAAAAAATAGCAACAAAATAACTTGATAAACAGAAGCCTCATACCCAGAGATTTCTCGCAGCCGAATGGAAGAACATTCTTAAACCACACCAAAAAATGTTTCCAACCCTCACTCTACTGCATGGTGCTCCATTTTCAAATGAATGATGTTAAGCACAGGCAGTGTCCCTCTTTCCTCCTACCGAGCACTCTGAAAACAAAGTCATCGCTATGCTGACTCTTCTTCCTGTTATTTTGCTGCATGTGAAAATGAGAAAAGCAATGTATTCCATTCTAGGATAGGTTTTAAAGAAGGGAGGGAGGGGAAAAGGTTAAATTCATGGCTAAGTTTATTTATATCTACAGAACTACCCACAATATCTAATGTTAATGCTGCGTCTATGGGCCACTTCATTCAGTACCACTCAGTGTCTGACTGTAAAACTGCAGGCTTCCCGAGCCAGGCAAAGCTGGAGCGCCCTGTTGGCAGCACTCCCCTTGGGTGGCTCCTTTAGCAGGCCACAGAAAGGGCTGCTCCTTAAAAGACAGAGGATGCCCACAAGGGGAGAGGGAGAGCGACCATCTAAGTCAACTGTTGACACTGGAAAGCAGTAACTATTCAAAAAAGAAGAGTCCCACAGTAAATCCTTGTAGCCCTCAGGTTCTCAACAGATGTAGATGAGCCAAGAGAAAATGAGGGACCCCGCTTCCTGAGAAATAGCCAAGAATGTCTGTGGAACACTCACCGAGACACTTGAAAGGAATCACAATGTGGTTCTTGCACTGCTTTTTGTCTCTGCGGCACCAATTGTCCACACCGACTGGCTGGTTGGCTTCCATCACATTGGTGATCTGTAACTCTGGATACATCTGCACAGGAGAGGAACACACTCACCATAAACTGACTTGGTCCGGAACGAGTGGCCATTTGCCCGCAATAAGGATGAGTGTCTGTTTACTCAGCGTCACTATCACTCCATCTACAAACCCACAGTTCCACTCTGCTGCCCCCAGCTCCAGAAAAACTCTCCAAGTAAAAAGATACTGTGGCAATTAGTTTTCTTCTGACAGACAGCTTTCTAACTATTAATGCATTCTCTTAAAAAAAAAAAAAGGAATCTTTATTTAAGGACATACGAAAGCAGCAAGCTGTTAGCCTCCAAAACCTATTAGGTAGCAAAGCCACTTGTAGGGTATGAGTAAGGGGCTGACTTCATGAACTAAAATATTTAAGAGGCAAGTCTACGAAAATATCCGTTAATGTGATACAGAATAATGCTTGACCCAGCCCTATGTGCCAGTCTTGCTAAGTAGGGAGGTCAAACATTTTATATCCTTTTCTAGGTCAAGTTTTGACCCAAAACCAAGTTGAATCAGACCCGAGATGCTCATTTACAGCAAGTGGAAAACACAAGCACACACATGGCTTGTTTTGCTTTGCCCAAGAACAAGTGGAAGCCAAGAGGACCAGGCTGGACTGCTGGGGTGCCTGCCAGGCTTCTGCAGAACTCCCGAAAGCACCAGCGCACAGCACACAAAGGCAGAAGCCTCGCGAAGTCTCGGTCAGATCATACGCTCAGAAACAACAGACCCAGTGCGCCAGTCATCACCAACTTGGTCTTAAGGCCAAAAGAGACGAATGATCGAGTATCCATTTCTAAGGCAAACAGGTTCAAATTTAACCCAGAAAAACAAGTGGTTTTAACTTTTGGTAGCATTCTTACCTCCTGACAGTACTGAAGAACTTCTTCTTTTGTTCCAAAGCAGCTCTTGGTGCCTGTGGGGTCAGGTTCCCATTTCCCAGTCTGAATGTTCACATGCATATTTAGCTTTCCACAAAACATTGCGATTTGGGGCTCGGCGACAGCAAACCCTGTTCCAGCATTGGCCGCAAGAGCCTACCAAAGGAGGGGCAGGGGACAAAACCACAGGTTTACTCCAAAGGTCTGCACAAAGCCACAGTCATTCAGTTGTTTGTGACAGTAGAATCAATCTTACTTTTTTTAATGTAACTCCTTTCTTTCTTTTCTTTTTGATTTTATTTATTTTTGGAGAAAGGGAGGGAGAAAGAGAGGGAGAGAAACATTAATGTGTGGTTGTCTCTCAGGCGTCCCCATCTGGGGACCCTGTTGGCAACACAGGCATGTGCTCTGACTGGGAATCAAACCAGGGACCCTTTGGCTCCCAGGCAGGCACTGAATCCACTGAGCCACACGAGCCAGGGCTTGATCTTTTAAAAAAAAATGTCATTGTTTACTATTTTTATATCATAAACAAATCCTTTTCCCAGGAGCCAGGCCAGAATAAAAACTGAACTCTGGGTGTACATGATCAAAGTGAAAAGTCAATGAGAAATCTACCCCCAACCCCCACCTGGATACTTCTGACTTGGGAACCTATAACCTAACTGCAGTCTCCTCTAATACGAGCAAGTCTACTTTCCATTCCTTAATATATCAAACCGTAACAGTATAAAATGCCTAGAACCCTAGTAATTTGACTCAATTCACTCACACAAAATTTTACTGAGCAGTTACTATTGTGTGAAGAAACAAACTAAATGCTTAGGACACAGGGGTGAGCAGAGTTTCGGTCCCCGCTGTCCCCGCTCTCACAGGGCTGGCGGTCTAGTACGGCAGTCCACGCACCAAAGAGTGTGATCACGTGCCCAGGAAGGAAAGGAACGCACGGCAGGGAAGAAGCACATGAAGAGGGACTCTGCCTTAGGCTTGGATAATAGGGCGATCGGGCGGGCTTCCTGAAGAGAATGGCATTCGAGTAGAGCAGAGCTTTTCCAGCACCCCAAGTGGAGGGAAGGTAGAGAAGGGAGGAGAGGCCTACAGGGCCACGACCAGACAGTCTGTAGACTAAGAAAGGATTCTGGTCTTTATCACTGGATATAAGGAGAGGCCCTAAGCACTAAGTTACTATGTCAACATGTAGCTCTGATGCTGTCGCTGGTTGCAGGGTGAAGAACAGATTGAAAGGAACCACGAGTGCATACAGGGAAATGACTCAGGAGGCTGGAGCTGCGAGGTCCCAAAAGGAGACAGGGTAGCTTGGGCTAGGGAGGGTAGCGGAGAGAGAGATTCAAGAGATCAGAGAGCAAAACAAGCGACACTTGGGAGCAGATTAGCTGGGGGGGAGAGGAAGACTTCAAGCCTGGTTAGTGTTATAAAGTAAGTGATGGTGTCAGTCACTGAAACAGAACACCACAAGGAATTTCATGAACAATGTTATCTCGTGTTTGGTAAAAACAATCAACTATCGCAAGAAGTCTTTCTTAGGTTAGTATTCTCTTCTTCATGAAAGACCACAGCCACTAACAACTCTCAAGTTACAGCTAAGAAATAACACCTAGGAATGGTGCCAGTAAGGCCTCTGCGAAGCCTCTTGCACTAGGAAAAAACACAGGCACCCCAACATTTGGAAATATGCCAACACTGATGGCTGCATCTCTTGGGGGCGGTGAAGAACGGGGTTAGACTGCATGGTTTATCATACTGTTCTTTTTAAAAACAGCGATTAGCCCTGACTGGGGTGGCTCCATTGGCTGCGCATCATCCCACTGCTGTGGCATCATGCAGGTTGTGCAACCTGCCAAGTGAGGGGCTGCAGGTTGGACTCCTGGTCAGGGCACATGCCGGGGTTGCAGATTCAGTCCCCGGTAGTGACACTGATAGTCTATGGGAAATGTGTCCTTTCTAAGCAATCCCTATGTATCTGTGCTGATGGAAGACACAGACAGGAATGTCCCTTCCAATCAGGAGCCTGCATTAGATTTTGAAATGCACTACCATCTTTTTCCATAACAAGTTTACCACCTGACATGTTTTGCTTTGAAACTTAGGAAAATTAGTCTGTTTCCTACTAGCGCAAGAGAAGGAAGCACAAACTCCTATTGGAGAGCTGGGAGGAAGCAAATTTGGAAGTAAAATGCTGCCTCGATCAATCCAGGTTGAAAAAACACCTATTAAACCCAATGAGAACAATTAGCAACTTTATTAACTAGAATCGATCGTAACCCTATCGAGTGATGACTTATGAAAGTAGGAGGCAGATCCTATGCCTTCGGTGGAACTGCATGTGGAGCCAAAGACTGGTGTCAAGTCCTGTCTCCCCCAGAGAAAGAACAAGCACTGCAAAGTAGCTGTGGAAAGGAACACTCATCATATTTAATCAAAAGAAATCACTAAATGGTGTAAGGGTGTACAAGACAAATACATTAATTCTCACAATGAGTTCAAGATGTGAACCTAAATGCCTCTGGTGGTGGCCAGTCTTCTTTTGGGAGCCATGTCTAGGGATCACAGCTAGAAACTTGGGTCATGGCACGGGGGAAATGGGGTGTATAAATGGGCACACCCTGAGACAAAGGCAAAAGAGCCTCCGGGACACTTTTGTGTATTGAAACCAGTGATCCCCTCAAATTCACTTTTTCCTGTTTCAAAAGCCCAGACAAAAATAAATGGAAAACAACAGCAGCAGCAGCAGCAAGACATGATAAATATGCAGTCAAGAAAGCCAAATTAACAGGTCAAAAGAGTTTCCTAAACCTGCTACATATGAACTACCACAGTTGTATCTGAAAGACACTGAACAGTGTTTCTTACATTTTCTGTGGCCTTGTGCATTTTTAACATTAAAGGCAGCTACTAAACCAATAGGATTTCGGGTGTGGGGTGGGGATTTCCTCTTATATTCCAAAACTGAATACAGGTAAGACACTGGGTCGGTCCGTTTCGGAAAGTCACCCAAGCCACAGCTGTGGAGTGGTCAGAACTGTGCAGGCCGCCATTTATCAGCACCAAAGACCATGCTGCACATGTTTCTTGTTATGGCTGTTGGCTGAAGACCACGGGAGCTCCAAGTGCAGCAGCGTCCAGTTTGTGGGTCAACCGCTGAGGCCAACGCAGCAGTGGCAAGTGCACTTGACCTGTGTGCAGAGATGGTCGGCATCGCCTTCCCTGAAGAGGGTCTGGAACACCAGAAGTTGAAGCGACAGGGAAGAGGTGGCTGGGCTGCAACAGCTCCGCGCAGCGGTTACCCAGAAAAAGGAGGGTTGCTGGAATCACTCCAGACAGCTAATACGCCGCAGTGATTCACTTCTGAGTTCAGAAAGATTAATCCCTGCGGTCACAAGAGACTCTCAGGAAGGTATCGTCTGAAATTTAAAAAGCCTCTGCAGACCACCTCTGCGAATCAACCCATCCAACATGCCCCAACCTATCTAGAGTACAATAGGATCTTTTTCTGTTATGTTTGTACTTCTTTACTCTGAAAATGCTCTTATTTAATGGGCTCTCCGTTTTCTTAAGCACACTGTGCCTTGATCCATTACATCAACGTATAAATCAATCTGTTTGCTAATCTAACATGTTACAAATGGGACTTCACTGCCACGTCAGCACTTTCTGACATCCTGTGAACCTGGAACCCACTCTGAGAGAAAATTAATGCCCCACGCTCTGGCACTTAAGCCCGTCCCTGTGATCTATGCGCATCGCAGCCCTTTGAAGGCTTTGAAAACAAATTGCATCAATTGCTTTCCTAGCCCAGTGCTTCCATTTTACTTAATAATTCATTCTTGATAAGAAATTCCATTTTATTAATTTGGCTCAGGGAAAAGAGTTTAGCTATCTAAGGACAGAAATTCAACTTGGTAAAAACTGCTTCCAGTAACTTGGTTGAAAACATGGAATGGCTTAAAGCAATAAATAAACCTAAGTCTGAACCCAATTTATCCCCAGACCTGCAACCACCACCTCTAGAGATGCAGCCCTGAGGCCCACCTAGGCCCTCCCTCCTTTCCAAGGGGCCCAGACCAATGCAGCCTCCCAATCCAAGCAAACAGGTCAGCCCCTAACTTCCTCCCTCCTTGGAGCTATTACCCTAGAACCTACTCTGGCCCCAGGTTTGTGAAAGTGCCTGCCATGGAGGAGGGAGGCTTCTAAAGGAGGAGGTTCAATCCCATGACTGAGTGAATTGTGCACGTCTCCGTGGGTAGGAAGGTGCTGCATGACAGCCTCACAGGTGTCCGAGCTTCCCTGGGAAGTCAAGTTAACACAGTTCTAGTTCTTCTTTTTAAAGGCTTTACTTATTTAATTTTAGAGAGAGAGGAAGGGAGGGGATAGAGAGAGGGAGATGAAACACCGATGTGTGACAGACATCAACTGGTTGCCCCTACCATGCCCCCGACCAGGGGAACCTGGCCCACGACCCAGACATGTGCCCTGACTGGAAAGTGAACCGGGGACCTTTCGGTTTGCCAGCCGGTGCCCAGTTCACTGAGCAACAACCAGCCAGGGCAACATGGTTCTGGTTCCAGTGAAGAGTGAACAGTAAGAGCAGTGGTAAGCACCTTTGGGACATCTATTTACTACCTGCATGCTGGTGTGATAACTGAAAGACACAGCACTGGTACTCAAAGACCCTTTAAAATTAAAGTCAGTAAAATGACAACTATTGGTGGATGCAAAACCCTCATTACGAGCTCATTTCCCATTTGTTCAGAGTGGCAAATGACACTTCATAATTTATAAACTGAAACGACTTAAATCTGTGGCCACAAACCTGCACCTAAGATCTACTTAATTGAACAAAGCTTTAAAAATCCACAGTTTCAAAGGAGCACCCAATCCACAGTTTCAAAGGAGCGCCCCAAGACATTTGCTAACAACGGAAGGGAAGACAAGTCACTTCCCAGCGGAGTCCCAATGTTCACCTCACCCCACCCCACCAACACCACCCAGACAAGGCTGTGGGAGCAACTGCAGGCCTGCTACAGACTAGGGAAAGTACGTGCAAAGTGGGGCCTGAGCAGGACGCTGGAACCGGGAAGAGACGTTAATGGGAAACCGGAGCAACCGCTGGACTAAGGTCTGGAAGTCCGTAAACTGCGCTGTACCAATGTTCATCTCCCAGTCTGGATAACTTGGTGCTGTGGTTTCGGTCAGATGTCAGTATCGAGGGAGGTGGGCTAAGGAGATGGGGAACTCTGTAGCATTTTTGTAACTTTTTTTAACTCTAAAATTAATTCAAAATAAACAGGTTTGGGTTTTTAATCCTATCCATTACCTGCCCGAATGTCAATCATGATCACATGGTTTCAATCTGTCAACGAGAGACGGGCAACTAGTCCGAGCAGGCCCAATACCTGAGAAAGTCATTATTTATTCCGAGCACAGGAGCACACACTCTCATGTAAAAATCCCATGTGTTAAACATTACATTTGATTTCTCTCCAATGGGTGGATTATTACAATTCTGACCAGGGCCTAAGATATAAGAAAGTCCATTTTTGTTACTGTCCAAGAGACTTTGAGGCCTTTAGAATATCTTCATCAACAGAACAAAAGTGAAGCTTTCAACTGGAAGACAAACAAACAAACAAACAAAAAACCCAAGCCACAAACATTTCAACCGACTATTTAATAAAATAGCAGAATTCTTATCAAGTATTTTCCTGTTCTAACAGCAAACTAAGGAAAATCTGTTCTTAAAACTGACCGTGTGCCCCCTGGCTGGTGTGGCTCAGTGGACTGAGAGCCAGCCTGTGAACTGAAGGGTCGCTGGTTGGATTCCCAGTCAGGGCACGTGCCTGGGTTGTAGGCCAGGTCCCCAGTAGAGGGCACATGAGAAGCAACTGCACATTAATGTTTCTGTCCCTCTCTTTCCCCCTTCCCCTCTAAAATAAATAAATAAAATCTTTTTAAAAAAATGACCATATGTATTATTAAACCAGCTAAAACTCATTGGCATCTTTTTACATCTGAACTTATTTTTTTAAAGATTTTATTTATTTTTAGTGAGAGGGGATGGGAAGGAGAGAGGGAGAGAAACATCAATGTGTGGTTGCTTCCTGTGTGCCCCTTACTGGGGACGTGGCCAGCAACCCAGGGATGTGCCCTGACTGGGAATCAAACCTGAGACCCTTTGGTTCATAGGCCAGCACTCAATCCACTGAGCTACACTAGCCAGGGCTGAGCTTCTAATAAGAAGCAGGTGAATGAGGGTTAGGAGAGAAAAACTCCAAATGTAAAAGGCCATTATCCTTCCTCCGACACATACCAGCTGTTAGGTGTTATTTTCATAGGCAGTAATTTATACAAATAATCCCTGCTTTTATTAGAGCTCTAAATATTGAAGTATCAATGAAGTATCATTTCCAAGGCTGGAAGTGGCTTAGACTGTCCTCTAGGGCTTCCCACAGGACCATGTTCATCTGTCCATCTGGGTTATACTGGGAAGGGTCCAAGCACCATGATTTAGAGAGGTCTTCCTGTACATGTCTGAGATAAAAAAAGGGGGTCTTTCATCAGTTACTGAAATATACACTAAATACTTTTACATTTTTTAAAAAGATGCAGAATAGTGTTTACAGATCTAAAATTCTCAAGTTTTTTACCGGCTCCTGTTTCTTTCCAACTTCCCATAATAAACCAGGAACTCGAGGAAACACATCCACAGGACTGCAGACACTAGGACGTGCCCTGTCCAGCCATGAACCCTCTGCTCACCCCACTCCTGACCTCAGAAGAGGCGCTCCATGTGGTTGGTGGTAAAGAGCACGGGCTTAAGAGGCAGGCAAACCATGACTGAACCCGGGGCCCCATCAATGACTAGCTGCGCCACCTTTGACAGGTCACCTAACCTCTCGGCCCCCCAGTTTCCTCATCTATAAAACAGAACACAATATGTAACCACACACCATAGTCCACAGTGTGGCTTTGAGGTTTAAATGAGTTAACACACGCAAAGTGCTTGAAAGGGTGCTTGTTACAAAGAAGTTCTTCTGTTGGTGGCTATTAGTATCAGGCTTTAAATTTCTTGATCTGTAGAACAGGGCTACCAACATACATATTCCTCTCAGGCTTGTTGTGGGATTAAATTAAGATAATGCACCAGGCGCAATGCTGACCTCAGAGCAAGCACTTAGCGTCATTATCATAGGGCTAGTCCCTAAAGATTTAATTCTCCCCAGCAGCAATTACACAGAACTGGAGCTTAAGCCATGCACAGACAGGGAAGAACACGCGAAATCCTCCCAAGACCAGCCATCCTCCTCAAATCCAAATCCAGGACAGCGTGAAATGGGGTTAAAAGACTGCATGCCTTTTTTACCTATGAAACTGGATGCCTAAAGCAGGCTCCAATAATGTCTACGTTTCATTTTGTTGGAATTCAGTCGGCAAATGTTTACATGAACCATTTAATACTGCCCTACCATTTATTTAAGGGAAAAGCACTGCAAGTTTGCTGGCGCCCTAGCTCAGGTCTGGCTGTCAGCCGGCACGGGAGTGGGGTCAGCACAAATCTGCAGTTACTACTGAGACACTGCAGTGATCAAGAAGGCATGATGTGAATGATTTCTCTGAATGGGTTTTTCTTAAGGGACAGTCCCTCTACTTACTAGCTAGTCAACATCATGGAAGTTATTTGCTCCCTCTCTCGACCTCAGTTGTTGCCTATGCACAATCTAAATATGGCACTATCCAAATTTTAGATATTCCAGTAAACGACACCTACAATATTAACTTTGCATTTTGGTTCACATTACAACAGATAAAACTCTACTTTTCCTAAAACTCTGGATACCTAAGAAGCATGGCTGGGAAACAAAGAGAGCTTCCCTGAATAGGACTGTGCATGATTCCAAAGCTAAGCAGTAATCTGTCATACTTTGAACACAGGGGTCAGAAAGCCAGGAAGCTTGAGTATTAACAGAAGATGATCTAAATGGTGTGAACTTGGGCCTCACCTTTGAACCCAATGGCTAGTATTACTTAAACAGTTATTTACTAAGAGTGTACTAAATAAATTGTGTGCAAGACTGGGGGAATTTATATAGGGGTGTATTTTCTAAACCTTCACAGGGTGAAATGATTAAAGTAACAAGACCACCTGCCAGAATGACTTTCACAGATCAGAGAGAAGCAAGCTCACATTTTAAATGCAATCAGCAATATCTCTATGCTATCCTGCTAAATACTTTACTATGTTTACCAGGTGCAGGATACCAATCTTAATGTCACAACTCAGTGTTACTTCTAATATCCAATAAAACCACTGTGAAAATAACAAAAATCTGAAAAAGCCCCACCCTCTCCAAGTTCAAAGCAAGTCAAAAGGCATCTTAAGGCAGCTTTCCAATGATTTATATAGCATTTAAGTTCAAAAGTAAATAGAGGCTGTATTATCAGCTCACACCAGATCTGCTTGCAGACAATTATTCTTCCTGTCTGGGACCGACGCCCATGTGCATTATTGTAATTATCAGCAACTCTAAAAAATAAAGTAATAAAGCCAGTAGGAGCTGGTAGTCAGTATGTTCACTGCATGCTACCTCATCCATTAATTAGCCTCCCTCAGATCAAGCCACCCAACCACTAAACAAATATCTAAAGGAGAGAAAGAAAAGCTACACTCAAGTAACAAGAATGATGAAGAAGGATGTAAATGTGTGCAACAACCCCTCCCCACACACACAGTGGAAAATACAACAGCACCATTCTTCTCCTTGTCAGGTGGGCCCCCAGGGAGCTGTGACCGACTGTGCTCTGGCCCTCTACCGGCCATTCTCCACCCAGCATTCCAAATGATCTCAGGACACTTCGCTCCTCTGTTCCAGGGACTCCAACTCTTGCACGACAACCCCTGCCTCACTCCATCACCTGGCCTCATGCTCAGCACCACCCTGTGTCCCTGTGTCCACACACCAGCCAGGGTCTTTCTAGACTCAAGGCTCTCCACCCAGACTCACGCTTCCCTTTCAAGACTCAAATGTGGCCCTGGCTGGTGTAGCTCAGTGGGCTGAGCACGGGCCTGCAAAGCAAAGGGTTGTAGGTTTGATCCCCACTCAGGGCACATGCCTGGGTTGCAAGCCAGGTCCCCAGTAGGGGGTGTATGAGAGGCAACCACACACTGATGTTTCTCTCCCTTCTCTTTCTCCTTCCCTTCCCCTCTCTCTAAAAATTTAAAAATATTTCTAAAAAAGACTCAAATGTGCATCCTCTAAGCCGTCTTCCTGAGGACAGCCCCCAGCCCATTCCCACCCTCCCAACAATCTGAAACTACCTTGCTCATTCACCTGCGTTGCCTAGCTCCCTCCATCAGCATGTGAGTCCTCATGGGGAGACCCTCATCTGTTTTTCTAACCACAGTATTTGGAAACAGCACCTAGAATAAGAGTCTGATCATTTATACCCAAGGAAGTGACTGACTCTAGCACCTGTGTACCTGGTTTCTTCAAGACACATAGTTAAACCAGTATTGGTTATCGGTTAGCAGGTATCA
This sequence comes from Carollia perspicillata, assembly GCA_004027735.1. Classification (NCBI taxonomy): domain Eukaryota; kingdom Metazoa; phylum Chordata; class Mammalia; order Chiroptera; family Phyllostomidae; genus Carollia; species Carollia perspicillata. The sequence continues at coordinate 14,938 of PVKM010002121.1, read as the reverse complement.
GTCAGGAGCAATTTCAAAATAGTACTAGTCTTCATGTGATTAGATCAATAATGAATGACATTAAATTAAAAAAAAAAAAAAAAAGCTCAGGCACTACGGCAAGTTTTGATTTTTCTTTTTCCAAGTGAACCCATGTACACAGCCTGAAAAGCCCCACGGTATGGCATGCGGCTCACAGCAGCCAGCCCCCTGCTGCAGTTCTGTATCTTGTCAGTCCGACATTATCAACTTCCTGTGAAAGGGGTTGAACTTGAAACTAGCATCATTTGTTCATCCACCCATGTTCCTCTGCCCTCTTGGTCAAATCGATACTCTTGACATTACTGTAACATAAAAATGGGCCATGCAGTTCCTTCCTTGGGTATCTATTTTCCTCTCGGAGTTTGCAGCCGTATCTTTCACCACTTGGTTTCACGCATGGCCACTGACACTCAGGCTGTCAGAGGACCTGTAAAGCCCCTGCCGTGCAGCCATATGCACTCAGGGAGCCCACGGATTTGATTCCTTTTTTCTTAAGCCAGCCTTCTCTCAGCCCCCCTTTTCCTGCTTCTCCTGCACTGATTTTTCCCTAGGCCTGAGCACAGCCCCATTTCTGGGACGCGACTGTAACCACCCTGAAAACTTGCCTCCTGTGCCTCATCTGCTGCTCAGCCTGCCTTCCCCACGTAAACCGGTTTTTCCTGCTGAGGGGTTCACCACTCACACTTCCAACCCCTTCCTTGTTACTGGCCTCACCCACTCACATCGTCCTGATGCTCTGCACCCCTCATTTCAGTTCTGCTCTGCACGTCAGTTTGCTTTTAGTTGGCTTTTCCTCTGCCTTTAGGTGTTAGCTGCTTCTGGTCTGCTAGCTTGGTTACTTAGGTCCATCTGTTCTCTATCTTCTTAATTTTGGGACACCTTTCCTTCTCGCCTGCTCTTTGTCCTTGCTGGTTTGTTCTTATGTTAATGAACAGAAAACTAAGCAGCATTCTCTCTTCGGGACAGAGCTAGAACAACTGGAATCCTCCACCTGTACCACTTGAGGGGCAATAATTCAAAGCTACTACAAATGTATTTGAAAACTAGAGATGGGAACATATTAGCAACATCATAAGCTTTTTTCTTTTATTATTTAAACATAATGCCAGTTAAGAAAATAAAGTTCTGATCCTTTAACTCAGATTATCTCGTCCAATCATTTTACAATAATTATAGTCAACATGCCAGTCACTGGGTATTATGGGCTGAGTTGTGCCCACCAAAATTCCTATGCTGAAGTCCTAACACCCACTACCTCCAAATGTGGCCCTATTTGACCATAAGGTCATTGCACATGTAATTAAGATGAGGTCATACTAGAGTAGGGTGGGCCCCTCATCCGGTGTGACTGGCACCCTTACAAAAAGGGGACATATGAAAAGACAGACACATGCCCACAGGAAGAGCACCACTTGAAGACTGAAGTTAATAAACTACCAAAAGTTATGGAACTTCTAAAAGCAAGAGAGGCCCGGAACGGACCCTTCTTTAGCACCTGCAGAGGGACCATGGTCCTACCAACACCCTGATCTCGGGACTTCTGCCCTCTAGAACACAACAGGGAGATGATGGATTCCTGTCGCTGAAGTCACTCAGTCTGTGGTTCTCTAGCAGCCCTAGCTGGGAAAACTGAGACTCAGGGTGGGTACCTGGGAGGCTCAGTCTTCGAGACAGGGCACACACGGAGAAACCCAGCACTACAATCCGAGGCATGCAGTATGAAGGAGAGGTGAGGGGGTGGGAACGAAGAGCACTGCCATCTGAAAAGCGCTCCAACAGAGGGAGGCACGGGCTCGGCACAGAACAGAAACAACTGTGGGGCAAGGTGAAGGGCGAAACCTTCCAATCCTCTCCTCCACGGAAACTGTGCTCGGGCTCTCTTCCAGCCTGAGTGTGCCCCTGCTAGGCATTAGACAGACTTCAGCAGGCGGAATGTGCAGGATTATGCAGGGACAAGGCGGCTTGTTTGGAAGGCACTGCATTCACTCAGGACAAAGGCGGGACAGGATGAAGAAACGCCGACAGGGTTTGGGCAGGGGCCAGAAAGGAGGTCCATTTGAATGCACTTCCTTTCTTCCATTTGGAAGACTAGCAAGAGTTTCTGGTAACTGCAAAGCTGTGGTACAATACTCACGTGTTTCCTTGAGAAATCCTCAATTTGCTAAGAGTTCAATGGCTGAGAGCCACAAAACTTGCCTGAAGAAGCCAGGCTGGATCAGGATGGGGGAGGAAGGGGAGGGCACACTGGGGGACACTCTCCTCGGTCTCCCAACTCTTTAGATTCACTTGTAAATGTATGCCTGACTGCAACACACACACACACACACACACACACACACACACACCACCCCCGACAACCACAGAACAAAATCCAAGGGTCTTCCAACGACAAATAATAACCACCAGAACAGCAGAGTATATATGATATACAATTCACATCACAGAGAAATCGCTGATTCAATTATTGTTGTCTTAAGTCAATAAGCATTTGTAAGGGCCTTACAAGAGTAGGCTCCAGAGATAACGAAATGTATGGGTTCCAAGTCCTCAAAGCCCTCAGCTGCATGGAGGTTTGGTGTGGTAGGAAAGACAGCATGTAAACAAAATAACCCTAACAAAAAGGGAAAGATTCTCAGACACTTGTCATACAAGAGATCCCCAATTATTGTCTCATTGTTTCCTAAACGGTGGTCAAAAGTAGCCCCAGTGAAAAGTACACTTTTGCATATTTTATTAATTATGCTCTTACAGTTGTCCCATTTTTTCTCTCCCTTATCCCCCTCCATCCTATATCCCCCTTCCCTCCAGCATTCCCCCCCCTGAATTCATGTTCATGGGTCAAACGTATCAGTTCTTTGGCTTCTCCATTTTTCCTATACTATTCTTAACCTCCCTCTGCCTATTTTGTACCTACCATTTATGCTTCTTATTCCCTGTACCTTTTCCCCATTCTCCCTCTTCCCCCTCCCTTCTGATAACCCTCCATGTGATCTCCATTTCTGTACCTCTGTCCCTGTTCTAGTTGTTTGCTTACTTTGTCTGGGGTTTTTTTAGGTTCAGTTGTTGATACCTGTGAGTTTGGTGTCATTCTACCATTCAGTTTTGATCTTTTTCTTAGATAAATCCCTTTAACATTTCACAGAATAAGGGCTTTAATGTGACTTTATCTGGGAAGCACTTTATCTGCCCTTCCACTCTAAATGACAGCTTTGCTGGGTAGAGCAATCTTGGATGTAGGTCCTTGCCTTTCATGACTTCAAATACTTCCTTCCAGCCCTTCTTGCCTGTTTGGTCTCTTTTGAGAAATCAGCTGACAGTCTGATGGGAATTCCTTTGTAGGTAACTCTCTCCTTTCTTCTTGCTGCTTTTAAGGTTCTCTCCTTATCTTCAATCTTAGCTAATTTAATTTTGATGTATCTTGGTGTGTTCCTCCTTGGGTCCAACTTCTTTGGGACTCTCTGAGCTTCCTGGACTTCCTGGAAGTCTATTTCCTTTGCCAGGTTAGGCAAGTTTTCTTTCATTACTTTTACAAATAAGTTTAATTTCTTGTTCTTCCTCTTCTCCTTCTGACACCCGTATGATTAGAATGCTGGAACATTTAAAGTTGCCCCAGAGGTGCCTAAGCCTCTCCTCATTTTTTTAAATTCTTGTGTCTTCATTCTGTTCTGGCTGAATGTTTATTTCTTCCTTTTGTTCCAAATTGTTGATTTGAGTCTTGGTTTCCTTCCCTTCACTGTTGGTTCCCTGTATATTTTTCTTTATTTCCCTTCGTGTAGCCTTCATTTCTTCCTTTCTTTTGCAGCCATACTCAATCATTTCTGTGAGCATCCTGATCGCCAGTGTTTTGAACTCTGCATCTGATAGGTCGGCTACCCCCTCGTCGCTCAGTTCTTTTTCTGGAGTATTGACCTGTTCTTTCAGTTGGGCCACGTTTCTTTGCATGTGAGTGTGGAGCTGCTGGGTCTGCCAGCTGCTGCCTTGCAGTGCACCCGCTCCGTCCCACCCCTGCTGCCTGTCTCATCCCTCCTGACGTCAAGACGAATGTTTCTTCTTCAACTCCTTGGTGTCAGCTTTCCAAACAGTTCCATTTTCTGGCCATTCTGATTTGTTTTTTTTGTATTTAAATTAGTTTTTACCCTCCTTTCTGCTGTATGAGAAAACAAAGCATATCTACCTACACCTCCATCTTGGCCAGAAGCCCAGTACTCCCCTATTTTCTAAAGGCATAATAATACAAATTGGAAGTCTATTACTGAATATGAAAATAAAGAGAAAAAAAAAAACAGACACCAATGGTGTTATAAATTTAAGCATCTAGACCATATAAGTTCTTTTGGAATGTCTCCTTCATGGGAAAGAGTGGCTGAAGCTTCTTACGATCTAGTGAAGTACAGAAAGAAGATCTTTCTTTTCCCTGAAAACTTCCCTGAAGCAAGCATGAGTATCCTCTGTTGCTCTAAGAACCTTGTTATTTCCTTCAAGCTCACACACCTGGATGATTCTCACTGCCAATTCATTACAGTGCCTGAATGCTTCAACCACGTCAAGGAGGGAGCCAGGCAGTTTTCCAAAGAGGCATGTTCAGTGGTCTCTGACTCCCAATTTCAATTAAATTTCCTGGAAAACTCTGTGATGTTTCTGTACCAGTGTGTGTCGCCTTCCCTGAACACTGATTTTCTTAAAATATATCTAATCACTGTCTTTTCCTGGAGTAATAAACCATCCTTTTCCTTGTGCTAAAACGTTCTTCCTTTGATGATTTACAGCCAAGTTTAACCAAACACTCTGTATGATAACATGCCGTTTTTATTCCAATTCTGGTACTCCATAATAGCAAATGAACGAAAGCGGACGAGAGCATAGCAACCATCAGAAATCCCAAACTGTTCTATTTTGGGGGGAACATTATCACCACCTTGTAAATTCATTTTATGAGCTTTATCGTTAAAAACTCCCAAAAGGTCTTTACTCTTTATTTTACTATATCACTACAATTCACAACCACAAATGTGTGTGTATACACTCGTACATGTGTATGTTTTTAATAAAAAAAAAACTATTAAAATTGTTTATGCCCTTAGCAACAGATCAGCCTCTAAACGGCGTACCAACCCAAAGACTGTACAGAGAAAATCAATTCTGCTAACACATATTGTGCCTTTTACCAAGAAGAAGAAAGTCTCAGTAGTTAAGCACTTCAGTAATTTTCAACACACTTTGTCTACAAAAGTCCCTCGTTTTTCTTCTAAATGGTCTCGCAAAGTTATCAGAACCAGCTCCCCTTGAACCTTTCACGCTGGCAGGTCAGGGGCCTATTTAGGTATGTAATACTATCTGGTAACTTAGTAGCCAAGTCAAATTTAGGCAATCCACATTGGCTGGTAGGCTTGTATTAGAATGATTCTCCTCCCCTCTGCTCATCTCTTGGGAAGTTATTAACGAGCTCAATGGAAAAAAGTTTGCAATTCATTTGTAATGCTTAATGTCAGGATGAAAGCACATGTTTATATTAGGTTAAAGTGACTTCTTTGGCCCTGTGAAAAAACTGGTTTTCGACATTTCCAAAAAGATGTAAATCTACAGTTACCTACACAACATGACAGAAACCGTATCTCAGTTACAGTAACACCTAACATGATAAATTTTACTTGGCCAACAATGAACTCTACCTATGGTAGTATAAAATTATGTAATTTTACCTATATTTGTATAAGACACTCCTTACCTTTCTGATCACTTCTTTGTCTCTTTGTTTTCTTCCAAACATTTTCTCCATAAAACTCAGAAATGTTCCAAATACTGATGCAACACTGATGTGATAACCAGAAGAAATTTTCTTCACAAATACCAAGTAAAAAGAATGCTGAGCCCTGCCTCGTGTGGCTCAGTGTATTAAGTGCTGGTCTGTGAACCAAAAGGTCGCTGCTTTGATTCCCAGTCACAGCATATGCCTGGGTTGTAGGCCAGGTCCCCAGTAGGGGGCATGTGAGAGACAACCACACACTGATGTTCCTCTCCCTATCTCCCTCCCTTCCCCCTTCTAAAAAATAAATAAAATCTTTTAAAAAATGCTGAAAGTGGTATACTTCTTGATAATGTCGACTGAAGCAATCTTCATTACCCCTCAAACTAGACTTGGAGTTTATGTTGTATTTTGTCTTTTTTACAGCTTTTCAGAGATGGACAGAGGTACTGCTCACATGACGATCAGATCACCATAGAAATACTTGAATGAGGACCCCTTCGCCCAGTCGAGACTGGCACTGGACCTGCAACGTGCCTTAGGTTACCACCATCCCATGACAAGCTGGACTCTTCTCTCACTGCACGCAGACACACAAAGCCAAATGGTATGGCCCAGCGCGGCTGGGAGCTGATCAGGTTTGAGTCTGTGCTCTTCATCTTTTTCAATCAATACTTAAAACATTTTAGAACAATTTTAATCTGCCCTGATTACTATTTCCATTGTTTAAAAACAATACTAGCCAACATTCAGTCTCAATGACTTGTATCAATTCACAAGAGTAATCTTTCAAAACAAAGCCCAGCTGAATATTTTATTAATGTAGATAGTGTGGAAGTTAATCAAGCCTCAAATAATCATTTTTCTTAAGAGTTGCTATGGGGGAGGGGAGTTTCTATACAGATAAACCCTCACACAGCTTTAAGGATAAATTCTTTTCAAAAGGGGGTGGGGAAGACCAGAGTCCAACCAACAAATCAAAGAAAATTCTGTTATCCAATGTGGTTTTTAGTTTGTTTGAAATCTGCCATGAATAATAAATATTTATTGCAAGAGGTAATTTTGAGCCAACTTTCTCTTTCTCCTCGTTTCAACAAGGGCTGAAACTTTATAACAGCAGCAGACAGGGACATAAAACAAAAACGACAACCCACACTCAGCCTTCCCAGGGAGACCACAGCACCTCCAACAACCAAAGCAGGCCCGCTGCTACTTCAGCACTGCTCCCCGTCTTCCAATTTCTTCAACAAATGCCGAGACATTTGTACATAAAAACCCATGTTACTTGGAAATGGTGGTGTTCGATTTGATTTTAAAATACAATGAAGCCAATGAATACCACGGTGAGAGCCAATAAAACACAAGTTCTGGTCCCAGAACTTGGTCAACAGCCTATAGGTTTTCAGTCACTGCTTTAGGTCATGCACCTGGCATTACAGTCAGGAGGGCTGGCAGTTCACTAATAAAGCGTAAAATTATTTTAAAAAGTGTAAAATTCATCAAACACCGAACACTCAAGTGTCATAGTTTAAATGAAAATTAATCATATTCTGTTATCATAAGAAATCTGATTATAATAACTTCAAGATCAATGGCATTTGAGGAGTAGGAGGCTTAATATTGTTATAATGACAGTAACTCAAACAATCTACTAACTCGATGCAATACCCATATAAATTCCAACAGCATCTTTTGTAGAAATTAAAAAACTCATCCTAAAATTCACAAAGAATCTCCCAACCTTGAAAAGAACAAACTTGAAAGATTCACACTTCCTGACTTCAAAATTTACTACAAAACTAATCAAAAAAGTGTTACTAGCATTTTTTTTTAAATAACAAAACAGATATACAATAGAGAGCTCAGAAATAAATTCTTGCACATATTGTGAAATGATGTTTGATAAGGATGCCATGATCCTTCATTGGGGAAAGGGAAGCCTTTTTTAATGCCACTACTGCTGGGAAAACTGGATAATCACCTGCAAAAGAACGAAGCTGGACCCTTACCTTCAATCATATACAAAAATTAACTCAAAATGAGACCGAAAATATAAACGTAAGAGCTATAAAGATAAAACTCTTAGAAGAAAACACAAACCTTCACAACATCTGATTTGGCAGTGTCATAGATATGATACCAAAAGCACAGTCAACAAAGAAAAAAAATAGCTACATTGGACTTAGTAAAAATTAAAAACCTTTGTGCATCAAAGGACACTACCGAGGGAGTGAAGACAGCTTACAGAACGGGAGAAGGTATTTGCAAATCATGTATCTAATAAGGGACTAACATCCAGGGCACATGAAGAGCTACAGCTCAACGATCACCACCACAAAACCCAACTCGAAAAGCCTTGAACAGATCTTTCACCGAAGACGACACACAAATGGCCCTCATGAAAAAATGCTCAACATCATTGGCTCATCAGGTTAAGTGCCAGTCAGTGGGACAGTGTCCTGCATATAGCAATTTAATGAAAGTGTGCTAATGGTGATGGCTGCGAAGATCTTCTGATGAACTTACTACCACAGAAAGTCTTCAATTTTTGAAGCACTTACATTCAAGGGTATTTTTAAATGTCAATTTAAGATCTAGCTGTAAGGATAAAAAAAAGATAAAGCCACTGCATGCTGTTTAGAGAAAAATTAGAAATATAAATATCCAATGATGAAAGAATGAATTAAATAAATTATACAAGAGGAAGACCTTTCTTTACCTTTGTATATAATATATTCCCGAAAAGATGAGCAAGTTTTATGACATGCATGTTACTGGGGGGCTCTGCTACTAAAATTAATAATTTGTAGTGATCTCTATTATTCCTAGTGCTTTCGTAAAATTCCTGGAAGCTTAATCCTACCATTTTATAAGCATTCCTTAACTTTTCCTAAATAAATGAGCCAACTGCATATTTACCTAAATCCAAAGACTCAACCTAAAAAATACCAAATAAGCAACAATTCCATCAAACCATGTGTTTCTTATCAATAAAATAACCACTTGCCCCCATTTCTCATTCAGTTTTATAAAAATAAGGGCAAAATTCAATCAAATATTCCAATTAGTTTCAATAGTGCCGGCAAATATCCAACCCACTGGCTGGTAGGGCAGCACCCTGACCGAGTAACTCAAAACGACTGTGCCTCAGCTAAGGGACTCCAAACTCAGTGTGGGTACCGTACACTTCAAATGCGGGGAGTTCAAAAGCCCTGAACAATAAACAGTGATTCAAGTAAAAGCTATACTGTAAAATATTTAATGGCCTGGAATGTTATTCAAAATGTCAAGTGGGCATTAGATAGGTTATAAACACACAAAGGAAAATCCAGTCTTTAAAAAAAATAAGTATGTACAGAAAACAAGACTGGAAAAATTAAAAAGCAATTTATCTGGATGACAAATTATATTCCATTTCTTTCTTTTTTTGGTTTTCATTTGGCTTTAGTTTTATTTTCTGAATTTTTAACATTGACAATATATATTTCTTCTTTGACATGATACATACCAAGAATCACCATAATAATGTGTAAAAAGTCAATTTAGACTCTCATGATCATTTGCAGTGAAAGATTGTAAGAGGCAGCAAATAGGTTCCTGAGACAGATCATACACATTCAAATTATAATGTATAATTACTACTGTAATAGGGTACAACCAAAAGGGGGGCCCCAAATAGGGATTTGGAATGGGGTCCAGGACTCAAGGTGTCCAGGAAATATTAGAAAGATACATAGTATGTACTCACCCCTTCCCCCCACAGGTGTGAGTTGGGGAAAGGGACACATGGAGCAGGGCCATGCCGAGCTGTGTTGTACAGCAACAGCTTTGCAGCTGACCTCTGCAATGGTCCTTTAACATATCTATAACCTTTAACTGGTTTCACAGATATGTTAAATAGCTGTGGCCATGCTTTGAGCCAGGGGAATGGAAGTGACTTCCACCCAAGATGTAACTGGAAGGCAACTCCCCCAGTTACAGAGCCTGTGTGAGAGCTTGGAGATGACTGGCTCCATGACATGGGGCCACAGCTGCCCAGACTTACCACGGCAGCCCAGAAAAGCTGGAAGAACACAGGAATGCTGGAGGTGTAACTGATTGTAGGAGGAGTCGGAAATGGGGCTGCAGAGGAAGACTGGCGCTGGGATTTAAACCCGTGCACAGCAGCCATACAAGAAATTTGGACCACATGGCTGTGGCAGGAGGGGAGAACCATGGCTTAGGCGAGAGCCAGGACTACTCCGCTTTGGAAGTGCTCCTTTTTGCCACGTGGATGGTGCCGGGAGCCTGAATTATGGACTTCTACTTCTTTTCTGAGATACGGTACCCTGAACTGAGCAAAGGGGAGAAGGAAGGACTGTGTGTGTTTGTGGGTGTTCTAGAGAACTTCAGTCTGTATGACTTTTAAATAAATAATAATTCTTTTCCTTTTCACCCATCTCTGACATTGAGAGATGTCTTTCCTCTGGTGGTGGGCATAGCAAACCTAGTACGGGGGAGGGGGAGAACCCCCACAGAAAAGGGGGGGTCCTTTATATCATTCACCACCACGCCCGGGTCTGTTCTGTAACATTATAAATCTGAATACTATGAACTAATAGTGATTTGGTTGAACAAAAGAAGAAGAAGAGTTTCCTCTTTACTTCCTGATTACTAAAAATCATCTAAAGCAAATATTTGCCTAAATGTTGACTAAATGCCTAGATGTTGTCAGCTTCTCCACAGACCTCTGGGGCTCCCATGCCACCCCGGATCTCTCTTCCCCGGGTCTCTGACCCAGGCTGTCTGTCCTGCCAGTGAGCACAAATTTGACAGCCAGGCCATCACTTACTGATTTGTGAACATGGTCAAGGTGCTTTATATGTGGCATGCCCCAAGTCCGACATTGATAAAACAAGGACAACTGCAGTTCATGTCTCAGAGGGTTATTCTAAGGCTTCAATGAATACACCATACATAGTAATTTTACCACACATATAACTATTATTATTATTATTATTATTATTATTATTATTTCAACCACCAGCAGAATCTGCCACTGTATTCTTGCTTGTCTATTCTTCCCTAATTACTTAAAAACACATAGGTTCTCTCTATAAACTGAATAAATATCTAATTTTTTAAAAGATTTTTATTTACTTATTTTTAGAGAAAGGGGAAGGGAGAAAGGAAGAGAGGGAGAGAAACATCAATGTGTGGTTGCCTCTTGCACACCCCCTACAGGGGACCTGGCCCACAACCCAGGCATGTGCCCTGACTGGGAATCAAACCCTTTCGTTTGTAGGCTGGTGCTCAATCCACTAAACCACACCAGCCGGGGCTAAACATCTAATTTTGTGGGAACTACTTTCCAATTTAAAGCAATCCTCCTAATGAAAACCACTAGAAAAAGCAATATAAAATACTATTTAAAAAACATGCTTAAAGGCAGTAGGGATCTACAAAGGTAGTGAAAATTTACGAGGTCAGTACCCAGAGAAGAATGGAAGCCCTTGTAGGGCTTTTTCTCTGTGGATGCTGAAATATTCTGAAGAAAATAGCTGAACGGTGCTTTTAACCACATGGAAGGAATAAAGGGAAAGGGACTGGAGTCCATAGTAGCACAGAGAGAGGAAAGGAAATATACTTGGAGAACCGAAAGTTTGGAATGGATCCCCCAAAGCAGGCTGAACCTAGAAAGGTGTTCCAGAAATGGACACGACTTCAGAGACGACAGCCACCTTCTAACCTTCTCAGTCCCTCAGATGAGAACGAGATCCTGAATTGCTGGTTCTCTTCAAGCTCCAGGCAGGAGCAAATCAAAGGCTCTCTGGAGCATTAGCACAGCCTCCAATTAATCCATAAGCATCTGTGTAAGTAAGAAATCTGGCACATACTCAAGAATAATTTGACAAACAAAAAAGACAAAAACAACATAAAAGAAAACCAGCAGAAACACACAATAGGAAAAGATCCACGGGAACCTCAGATACCGGAATTATCAGACTTCAAGTATACTTAAAATGTTCAAAGAAACAAAAGATGATGATTGAGAAATTTAGCTATGATCTGGGAACAATTTCTAAAGCCAATTTTCAATTATAAAACTAAAAACTACAATAACTGAAATTAAGAAGTCAATGTATTGACTGCATGGTAGATTAAAGAGAGTTGAAGAAATCATTAGTAAGCAGAAAGATAGGTCAGAAGAAAATCAATCAAATGAGGCACGGAGAGACATAGAGGATAAAGGACTAAGATGTTTGTTTTTGGAGTCCCAGAGCAAAAGTGAGAATCAGACAGAAGAAATATTTAAACAGATATGTAAATACTTAGACAATAGGCCCTGGCTGGTGTGGCACACTGGACTGAGTGCCAGCCTGCAAAACAAAGGGTTGCCAGTTCGATTCCCAGTCAGGCCACATGCCTGGGTTGCAGGTCCCCAGCTGGGGATGCACAAGAGGCAACCACACACTGACGTTTCTCCCCCACTCTTTCTCCCTCCCTTCTCCCCTCTAAAAATACATAAAATCTTTAAAATAAATAAAATGCTTAGACAATGACTGAGAATTTTCTAAAACTGATGAAATACACCAGCCCACAGGTTCCAGGAGCTCTAAAAGCAGAATACGGTTGACCCGCTGCGTAAAAAGGTCTGAACTGTGTGGATCCACTTCTCCCCGGATGTCTTTCAACAAATACTTGTACTGTTTCCAACCAGAGGCTAGGAGTCCACAGATGCGAACAGCCAAGTGTGTGCGTTGATCTACACCAGCGATTTTCAAGTGGTGTCCTGCGAGCATTTTTAAAACACGCAGTACCTATTTTAGTCAGGGGCACTGACCACTTTCCTTCAGACTGTCAAATAAAAAATGACAACAGCCAACAAAACAATAGCCATCTGGTGTGAATGGGTCAAAATTATACCTATTTTTTGTTAGACTGTCAAAAAATAAAACAAATTTTCTGGTGTGCTGAAAAGTTTTAGTAATGAGTTTGTGTGCGCCATGAGACAAAAAAGGCTGCAAGTTGCAGATCTACACCATTTTACACAGGGGGCTCGGGCACCACCAATCTCACTATGCAGGGGGGGTCTCAGAACCAACGCCCTGTGGGTGTCAAGGAGAGCCATGTTTCGGGGAATCAAAGGTTCTACGTGGATTTTGACGGCACAGGGGTCCAGGCCCCTCAAACCCACGTTGTTTAAGGATCAATTGTACATTTTTTTAAAATCCACACATAGCTACAGAATAGTAAAATTGCTGAAAACCAGATTCAAAGAGAAAAGCTTAAAAGTAGCCAGAGGTAAGGAACACATTACCTTTAGAGGAGCAACAATTACGCTGACAGCTAAGTAAAATTCACTGATAATATTCAACATCAGGATATAATATTAAACATGAGCAATAAAGTAAGACCTTTAAAATGATTAAAGAAATCTATTACCATCCCTTCATGGATACAGCTCTTGAAAGAGGCGGAATAGGTGAAAGCTACACTCACCACCTCCCAGGACCAAACTGGAGTTACAATTAACCAATGGAGTTACAATTAACCAATGGGAATAACCGACTGCAGACGAGCTGAAGAGAAGTCGTATTAACCAAGGACTTACAGAAGAAGCTGCATTTGAAACCAGTACAAAGTGCGGACATGCAAGAAGGGCTGGCCCTGCTCCTATGGGTGCAGCTGCAAGTCCCAGAGGGATCTCGGCTACAGAGTGCTCCCCTTGAGAAGCATGGGGTTTCAACCCCCCAACAGGCTCCCTAGCCCACAGCACCAGAGCTGGAAAGGAGCAACCACACATATCTGGCCGTGAAAAGCCGCAGAGATTCTGTCTGCCAGGGAGAGACAGGAATCTGCTATAGATTCCTGTCCTAAGGGACAAACCACAAAATCTCCTTCACAGCCACCAACCCTGGGCTCCAGGGCAGGAGACCAGAGCGCACTGGAGTGGTGTGAGGGAGAGTCTGGGGTTTGTGGCTCTGACAAAAGGGCTGAGGGGGCAGGGTCCAGGACCTCCTGCTGTGCAGACACCTTAGGGCCTGTGTCTGGGAGAACGCAATGGCCCCACCCTGCAGAGCTCACACCGTGCTGAGGAGTCAGCTTCCGGGGCCAGGGTGTGCAGGTCTGAGTAGACTCAGAGGGTGTCATGACTTGTGTGGCTTGTGGGGGGGGCTATTCCCCCCACTTTCCCTTTAACCTGACTGGCACTTCCCCATCACGGCAGATCCAGTAGCTCCCACCCTCTGGACTCCTAGTTGCTCCACCCTGACAAGGTCTGGTCAGAATCTGGGACAGCCTGAGTTTGGTGGCCCTGAAGCAGAGGCCACACCCCCTATTTCCCCCAAGCCTGACTGTCATCTCCCCCTCTTCCAACTCCCAGTGGCCTTGCCCTGCTGAGATGGGGCTGCTGGCAGACTTTGGGACAGACAGACTGAGTTGTGTGGCTCTAGGACAGGAGGAATTTTCCTCTCACATGCATGAACAGTACAGAGCCTCATCTTCACACAGCCAAATCTTGGTCTGTTGGGGCCTCATAAACTCTGCTGGCCACACCCTGACAGGTACTGAGCACCTAGTGGATGCACACAGACTTGCTTACCCTGGGACAAGTGCTGAGAGGTCTCAGACCCAGCACCAGCACTGTTTCAGCCTGCATCGATCTGGTGAACACCACGTGTCCCTACCTGGTGACTCACTGAGAACCTACCTCAGGCACCTCTTTCAGTGACTAAGCCTAACAAGCAGCCAGAGGTGGATCTCAGGGGGGCCTTGGGACTTTCGCTGACCTGCCCCTGGGCTCAGTGCTGGTAAAAGCCAGTGTTGGCACACAGTGTGATACTTTCTCCACTCTGGGTGGTCAGCACCTGCACAGCAGTTCACACACAGCGTTGATTCTCATGGCCAGCCGGCCTGAGGGTCCACCCCCCACACAAACGGGCCAATAGCAATCACGACTCAATTACAAAAGGAGGGCCCACGTAACCCACACAAGAGTCATTCGTGGAGCACCCACAGCAGGTGATCGAAGAGACTATACCACGGGACCCTACAGGGCATCTACTATATTAGGCCACCCTACCAGGACTGGGAATCATAGCAGATCTACTACCTAACACATAGAAACAAACACAAGAAAGGCAGCCAAAATGTGGAGACAAAAAAACATTCCCCAAATGAAAGAATAGGAGA